>VWPV01005745.1:0-50368 GCA_013389885.1 Geococcyx californianus
CCCCAGCTCCCTCGGCTGCTGACTTGCGACGAGGCTCCCCCAGAGGGGAGCAATCCGTAAGGATGCTGTGCGGGTACTGTCCCCAGTGACTCCCCTCCGCCTCTCCCCGGGCATCTCCGCCACGTGCAGCACGAGGTGAAGCCCGACACAAGCGAAATGGGGGGAATTCCTTCCCCATGCACCTCGGTGAGAGCAGAAGGGGTGGTAAGTGGTTGTAGGGGTGCTGGTAGTGGTGCTGGTACCAGCAGTAGCGGAGGTGCTTGCACTCCTGCACCGCTTGGCTGCCCCGCCCCCGCCGCAGGGCACTGTGGGGGCTGTAGGCGGGCGGGGCCGGGGCGGGACTGCAGCTCCCGGCGGCCGCGGGGCGGCGCGGGCCGGGCTGGCGCGGGGAGGAGCCGCGGGCGGCAGAGCGTCCCCGGCGGCGCTGGGAGAGGCCGGCGCGGAGGGAAGGAAGGGGTTGGCGGCGGCCAATGCGCAACTGGCTGGTGCTGCTGTGTCCCTGCGCGCTCGCGGTCGCGCTGCACCTCTGGCTGCTGCTCGGCTGCCCCGGCGGCACCGAGAGGCACCCGGCAGGTACGCGGGGAGCGGGCACCCCGGGCGGGGCTCCCCCCGGGAGCCTGGGGAGGAGGGGCCGGGGGCTGGAGCAGGGAGTGGAGGCGGGGAGCGGCCCGTGGTGGTGCTGGCGTTTGTGCTGATGGGGGTGCTGGTGGTGGCTAGTGCTGGTGGCTGCTGCTGGTGGTGGTGCCTTTCTTGTGGTGGCTGGTGCTGGTGGACCTGTGACGGTGGTGCCGGCGTTCCTGTGTACGTGGGCAGTGCTGGCGGTCGCGGGTAGGAGCACGCCGGGAAAAAGCGCCCACAGGGCCCCTGTAGGATCGTCGGTCGCGGTTTCTTAGGTCGAGCTGGGGAGAGCAGCGCTGGTTCTGTGGCTTAAACTGAAGACAGTGTCTGTGGCCGCAGCTTTCTATGGGGCAGCAGCTTCCCTGGGAAATCTCTGCGCGCCTCCTACCCCCACCGAGGAGCGTGGGGAAGGAATTTCCACAGATTTCTGTTTCGTCGGGTCACCCTCAGTCCTAGGAACAGCGCTTTGCACGGCTTGCACTGTGAAAGCTTAGCAGTCTTTAACCCCCCTGTGGTGCAAAAAGACACTCATAAGATCATAGGTATGATTCGACACAAGTGAAATCAGATCCCTGATGGCTTATATTGCGCTCTGCATAAGGACAGTTGTGGATTTTAGGCCACAAGTCTGCGTGCCTGGTAGAAACAAGTATTCCTTGGAAGAGAAGCTTGTGTCTGCTACCCGTAGGTGCTGTTTGGGAGTATTAAGAAGTACAGGACATCTACAGGATGTCTGCAAAAGTGATAAGGAAAAAATGGTGTTCACTTGAGATCTGCCTTGAACTCTGTTTAGCAACCCAGTAGCCCGTTCACTAATAAAGCCTCACTTTGTGACCGGCACCTGTTCCCTGCATAAAGTACACACAGCTGTGAGGAAATGGGAGACTGCTAATCACAGAATCATAGAATGCTTTGGGTTGGAAGGGATATTTACAGGTCATCTAGTCCAACCCCCCTGCAGGATTAGGGACATCCCTCACTAGATCAGGTTGCTCAGAGCTCCATCCAGCTGGACTTTGAATATTCGTTTCCAGGGATGGGGCCTCCACTGCCTTGATGGGCAACCTACACCTGTGTTTCACTACCCTCATTGTAAAAAAAATTCTTCCTTTTTATCTAGTCTGAATCTACCCCGCCCTTAGTTTAAAACCATAAACCCCTGTCCTGTCACTGCACTTCCTGACCAAGAGGTGCCCTCCTCATCTTTCCTGCAGGCCCCCTTTAAGTACTGGAAGGTTGCTGTAAGTTTTCCCTGGAGCCTTCTCTGCTCTAGGCTGAACAACTCCAACTCTCCCAGCCTGTCCTTGTAGGGGAGGTGCTTCAGCCCTTGGATAATTTTTGTGGCCCCATGGTAATTAATTATATAGGTGTGAAAGGAGCAAGGTCAGGGTGCTTGGGTAGTCTAAAGGCTGCAGAATGGTATGGGCCCTGCTGTGCCTGTATTCTGGCTGTTCCATATAAAACGAGTGGTAGTCACACTTGAATTGTAAAAGAACAGGAGTTCTAGTTGTTAGCCTGAAATGTGTTTGAATGGTCTGGTTAGTTTTATTCCTTCACAGTGCTGCTTTTGTAACTTCAGTGCATTAACTAATGGTTGGAAATGGCAAACATTTCTAAAGAAAATTCCAAAGCCTCTCAGTTCTGGAGGGAGGGAAGAAGCTTTGCTCTTCAGACATTTGCTGTTACAAGCAGTTATTATTGGAGTTCGTGTTTGTTACTGTGAAACTGCTTTTTTAAGTGCTTTTTTTTAGTACTGAAGGAGTAAGTATACATTTTATTTGTGCAGGGGGTATTTACTTGTAACATATTGAGCAATGTATTCACACCTAGGAGAGGAAAACTGATGCCTGTTATTAAAAGAGAACTTGCGTCATACATAGGAAAATGCTTAATACTGTATGTGTGCTGTATCTTTGTAGACCTGATCCTTGGTGGATAATTTAAGGAAGAGTCTACCTCTTAGCCTTCAAAGTATTGTGAAATGTACAAGCTGTAGGTATGGCTGGCTCGGCAGAGGAAAGAAGTATGAGCCAAGGGACCTTTTTGGTTTCTGAGGTGTTCAGTGTTATGTTTTTTATTATTCAGAGTGTTTTAGGAACATTAACGAATTTGTATACAAGAGTAAGAATCTGAAACTATTTAGGGGGATTGGGTACTGTTTGATAAAGCCAGCCTTCTTTGATTTGGTTATTGAGTAATCTCTTAGTTTTTCTCTTGTTTACTGCTCCATCTATTCTTTGTTACCTACTAACTGGAATCACTGTTATGAATAAAAAATAAACCTGATCATAGGACACTGCTTTACAATAGCTGTGACATAAAAATGCATTATTTTTGTATTCTTTGGTATTTCTGTGTAGTTTCTTCATGTCTCAACAGTTGTGTAGTGTCTCAACAGTTGCAAAATCAGCTACCAGTGAAGGTCAAAGGCAAAGTGAACAGCAGTTCTATATTTTGAGGTGTTTAATTCCCCTCTTAATAGTCACGGTGCATGCACACACAAATGGAAATTTGTTAAAAAGTTGATAACCTGGTTTAGTGATTATTTACCTGGGTATCATTGACTTACTAACACAAAGCTGGAATAGACATGTCTGGCCACCAGTTCTGCTTACATTTTCTAGTATGCAAATCTTGATCTTTGTCTTAAAATGGCAGCTGGGCAGCCTACATTTATTTAGTGAAGGGTTGGGGTAGCTTTTTGTTTGTTCGCTTGGGTTCCTAGCAGTTTCAGGGAAAGGCTGTTCCAGAAGCTTACTGTCCTGATTTGAAATGTTTTCTCATTTCTGGCCTAAACTTACTTGCAACTGGTTTATGCCCTTCTGTTCTTAAGGCTAGTCGTTGAAAGAGTCTTTCTTCACCTTCAAGTACACCTTCACCATGTAACATAGAGATCAAAGGTATCTGTTTGAAACTTTTGTTTTCTTAAGCTGAGCAAAACAGGTACTTCTAATTTTTACTGGCAAAATAGGGCTTTCCATTTCTAGAAAGCAGTTCCTTTTTGTTGTCTATAGGTTGAATGATTTTTAAATGTAAACAGAGAACCAGTTTTCACTCGTTCTGCCTACTTCTCTTCCTCTATTGGAAGTGCCTCCTTCAATAAAACCTTCATCTTAACTACCCCGTGTGGAAGGCCTGTAGTCTGCCTGTGTGCTCTGGCCCTCAGTTGTGTCTCTCCCTGTGCAGTATTCTGACTTTCTTTGTGTTCATGATTGCTTTCACTGTGGTATCACAGGAGATAGAGTATACTTCTTGTAGGCAGTATTCATTAATTGGAAAAAATAAATAGGATTGGTTCTGAGACTAAAGGCACTGGCCTTTGCTTTGGTGTCCTGGCTTTGGTGGCTCTCTGCTTTCTTTTTGTTCATCAATTAATGCGACTGTAATTCACACTTATGAACAAGACTTGTGCAGGACTGTGCTTTTAGGTTTAATTGAAGTCCTTGTCTAACCGGTTATGAACAAGTGCTATCCAAAGGAAGTTCATGGGTAGGAAGTGTTAGTTATTTTTTGTAAAAATCTTAGATAAATGCTAATTATAAATTGACCTCAGAAACTTGACAAGGAACAGACAGACCTCCTTTTAGCACTCCAGGTGGATTCATAGCTAATAGTGTGTTTTAATTGATGGCACAAGTCTTATTGGATAGGAAATTACTCATTGTAGGGTTTCAGTTCCAGGCCTAATCAGAAGGCCCCACACATTAAGTGTAATATGCTGCTTCTCTGCTGATGCTAATGCCCTTTAAGACGTTATTCCTGTTACGTTTCTGGGGGAGTGTGGCAGCTAAGAATTGGCCCTTTTGGTTTTGTTAGAGTCATTCTTTTATTAGTGAATAATTATGCAACGGATTTAAAAACTGCCATTTTCTAGAAACTGCTTGTGTGCCATCTGTTGTCCTGTGCTTCAGCATGTACTTCTTCAGGCAGTGGCCTAATAGAAGGTTGGCATTTACTGATCTGCTTTGCAGAATTAGGGTTGTCCCCCTTCAAGGTCTAGCCTGTCAACATGACAGGTGACAGAGGAGAAGAGAGAGCTTAAAGTGCTTTTGGCTTTTCAGTACGGAAGTGGCAAAATGTAGAAATAAAGTCTGAGGTTATGAGTGATGTCATGCTCTATAAGGAGACATTCTGCCAAAATGTGGTACTTACTTAAGGAAAGATGAAATCTGTTAAGCCTGTCTGTCAAGGAGTAGTGTTCTCTGTCACAAAGTTATTTCATCTTTTTTAGGCATGTGAATGAGTTTGATGGAAATGGAAACCTTCCATAAACAGGTTTGGCATTGGCACTAGCTGTGCAGTTTTGTCTAAAACAACAGTTGTTCCCTGCTATCTCTATGAGATCTTACTTTAACATTGTTTTCCAGGGTTGGGCCATCCCCAACAAAAACACCTCCCTCACCTTTGCTAGGTATGAAATAACCGACAAACAAACCACAACAAACCTGACAGTATTTTCCAACTGATCTGGAATATTTTTAGAGTTTGCAGTTATTCTGTGGACTGATGTCTGAGACTTCGGGAACTACTAACAAGTAGCATTTTTGTGTTTTGGCATTGGAGCAGGGAGCAAAGAGTACCAGTTCTGTCAGTGATGGAGAGCAAGGCTTGCGGCTGAAGAAAGCTTTTCACCTGTTGGCTACTGAGTAGAATAACCGGAAGGTAGCAAGTAGCCTTTCCTGGGAGTAGGCTTTCTTTCCATGGCCTGAGGGATTGGTAACTGTTTTTGAAAGGATAAAGGTGCTGTGCTTCCCCCTTTTCCACCCGGGCCGCAAATGAAAGGTGGGGGGGTGGGGGTATCAGTTTCAGTGTTGCAAAAAGGATTTGCTTTATTCCTTTTGTGTGTATGCTTCTGATGTACATGGCTCCTGGATTTGTCTAGAGGTGTGCGAGTGTTGTATCATTAATGGTGTTCAGAGCACCATGATCCCACCAGTATTACTACTGTCACTTTTTAACTCAGAAGGACCCTGCTGTTCTGTTTCTTGAAGGGAATGCTGTTGATGTAAACAAACAAACAAAGATAAATCTGCTTACAGAGGTTTTCCTCTTTGCATCTGTAAAGCTGGTTTAAAAGCTTGCCTAAAGGCTTGCCTGCCTCAAGGAGTACTGTGCCCCTACAGAAACCAAGGATGTACATTGTGGTGATTTTTAGCTCTGGTATAAAGTAGGTACTGCAGGGGGGTCGTGTGGCTCTGCTTGCAGAGAAACCTGTAATGCAGATGAGCCATGAAAGATTACTTTAAGTGAAGAAGATTAGAGAAGAGGAAAGAGCTGCTTTTGCTCTTTAGTTTGTTCTTTTTTTTTTTTTTCTGCGTGTGTCAGCATTCTGTGAATACAACCCTTCTTTATATTCAGTTAATTCCTTCCTGCGTGTTTGTTTGGATCTTTCACGAAGCACAGATGAAAGAGAAAGGCATTTAAAAGCAGGAATATGATTACAAAGTCACAAGAATAGGCAGACATAACCTGGAATGTGTGGGGCTTTTTCCGGGGGATGGAGTGATGTTCCTTTTTAGTTTTCTCTTGTGAAGTGGATTAGTTGAGAGTATTCGTAACTCCTGCCTGCCCTATTTAGTTCCATTAATTGATTTTAAAAAAATAAAAATAAAAAAAAAAAAGAAAGTAGCTGCATGAGTAGCAGAAGATACAAAGCCCAGCCTACTGTGGAGCTCATTTATTGCAGCAGCCTCCAGTGAAGGTTCTCTGATGTCTGATAGTGCAGGTACCTAAGCCTACACAGCTGTGTTTCTTGGTGCAGGGAAACATGGAAACTTAATCACTTTGGGGATTGCACACTATGTTAAATTTCACTGAAAATGACTAGCAGATTTAGCAGCTGGTTTATCTCAGCAACAGTTATGTGCAGCAAGATCATATTTACCTTGTTTATTGACAAAATCAAGCTAAATGATCTCTCAATCTTTTCAACTCCTTATAGTGACAGTAAATATAATTAAGAGGTTAACTTGACATTTTACTTGAGAATCAGTCTCAGAGGAAGAAGAGATGCATATTAATCTTTGTAGTTGAGGATTTTGAAAAATTTGAAGAGCTATCAACTGCTGCTGAGGTGATTAAAATCTGACCAGGGCCAGCAGACTGCCCGTCAGCACTGACCTCTTTCCGTGGCCAACTCAGCAGAAGACACCTCTGCATCTTCAGCCTTGTCTTCTAAGGGCACAGCTTTGTGCTCTATTATATGCATTTGTTTGCCTCTTCCTGCATCTCTCCCTAACTTTGATCTGTTGGTAGTTCTCAGTCAAGCTTGACAAGAAAGGCTGAGGTCCCAAAGACAAGCATTTTCACCAAGTTTCTTGCAGATTGGTGACTGAGAATCCTGTGAAGGCTGACTGCAGCTCATATTGAGGTGAAAACCTGTACTAATTGAAATGTGTGTAGTCAGACAACAGAGAATTGTATGGGAGCTTGTCCGTACAAATATCACAGCCCAAGAAAGCTTTAGCAGGAGCTTGTTATTAACCATGTGACACAAGACTCGGGCAGACAAGACTTCATCCATCCGTCTTAGAGGTGATAGAAGTAGTCCTTACAGTTGCTGTGCAGAATTAAATCTCAGCAGCTGAGAGAGGGCTGCCTTCTTTCATGTTTTTGTAGCTTTTGTGGTGCGTTAACAGCTTCAACTGAAACAGCAAAGTGACAGCAATTTTGTTCCTGATTCTAAAAGAGTGTAGGGTAGACATTGGATGTCTGGCTACTTATGTTCCACTGAGAACTTTTGGGCTGCGTGATGAAACTGAGATGCAGCTTTAAGATGGTAAGAATTTTAAAACAAGACACCTAGTGATAATGTCACCTTTGAACTGGCAAGGCTTCCTCTCCTTCTGCCATCCCTCTGCAGAGGGTTTATCGTGGAATGTGATATATAGCTTCCCCTCTGCCAATTTACATTGTCTTTTGTCTTTGAAATTGGAAAATTGAAAGGCTTAATTATCTTCCACAACCAGTTCAAGGTAAGAGTGATGTGTTTTTTTAAGCATATTCACTTAAATATAACAAAAATACAACATAAGGTAAATAAGTTTGGTTTGCAGTAGCATGTATTGATTGCTTGTATAAATTGTTATTATTGACTTGAAGGTCAGCAATGTTTTCTCTTAAATTATGCCGCATCACAGCACATATATGCACATATATACACATATCTAAATTATGCTTATAAATGAAGCCTTAGTCTGTTTCCCCCCTGTACCTCCCACTTTATCTCCCATTTTTTGACAGTGCTAATTGAGAGACAGAAGGGAATCTCTTTTCCTGAAAGTTTAGCGTTATATCTACTGTTCCATAGGAAGTAGAAACCTTTGCTAACAAGCATAGAGCTTATTCATTAGGATTTTGTGAAAGTAAGCTTTGTATTTTTTTCCCATTTTCAGTGGTTTTAAAAGTAAAATGGCATTACTCTTGGGACAGAGAAAACAATCTTCTGAATATAGACTAGTGTAATGCTATCTTACTAAAACAAGAAAGAGCTGTCTGTTCTAAAAGCAGTAGGATATTAATTCTGAAGCATCTGTTACATTATCATTGTTCCCACATGAATGGTTCATAAGGAAAAGTTTTGCTCCTTTTAAAATATAAACTAATCAAAGTATATGTATTTTATTTGAATAGCTTATTTTTAGGTTGTTTTTTTAAAGAGCCTTAAGCCAATTTAAACTGTTTTGAGTCAAGTCACCCCATAGACTTCTGCTCTTAGTTTCTTCTTTAATTACCAATCAAATCAGACTAGGATAATGAGAAATAAAACTTAAATATTAAAACATTTCCCCCCATCCCTTCCTTTATCCTAGGCTTGATTTCACTCCTAATTTCTCTACCTGCTCATGGGGAATGGGGTTTGCAGTCAGTTCATCACGTTGCCTCTGCTGCTCCTTCCTACATGGGGTGGACTCCTCACACTATTCCCCTGCCTCCAGTGTGAGGTCCCTCACACAGGAGACAGTTCTCCATGAACTGCTCCAATACGAGTCCTTCCTGTGGGCTGCAGCTCTTCATGGACTGCTGCCACGTGGGTCTCTTCCATGCGGTGCAGTCCTTCAGGAACAGACTACTTCAGCCTGGGTCCTCTGTGAGGCTACAAGTCCTGCCAGCAAACCTGCTCCAGTATGGGCTCCTCTCTCTCCACAGGTCCTGCCAGGAGCCTGCTGCAGTGCAGGCTACCCACAGGGTCACAGCCTGCTCTGGCACTGGGCCCTCCATGGGCCGCAGGTGGATATCTGCTCCGCTGTTATCTCCACAGCCTGCAGGGGGACAGCCTGGCTTGCCATGGTCTTCACCACGGGCTGTAGGGAATCTGCTCCAGTGCCTGAAGCACCTCTTCCTTCTCCTTCTCCACTGGTCCTGGTGTTGACAGAGTTGTTGCTTTAACATATTCTCACTCATCCCTCCTACTGCAGTTGCCGTTGCACAGCAACTTTTCCACTCTTTAACTCTGTTATCCCAGAGACACTACTGCTGTCGCTGGTAAGCTTGGCTTTGGCCAGCAGTGGATTTGTCTTGGAGCCAGATGGCATTGATTCTATCAGACACAAGGGAACCTTCCAGCAGCTTCTCATGCAAACCATCCCTGTGGCCTCCCCACTACTAAAACCTTGCCATGTAAATCCGATACACCTCTAAAGCAAACCCAGAAATGTTCTAAAATCTCTCAGTGTTGGTTCAGTGCAGAGCAAGGCCAAGGCATCTCCACTGCATGCTGCATACTGAAGATGGAATGTAAGGCTAGTGGATGGCTGTCTGGTGGTGTGATTCGGCACAGCAGTTCTTGTGGCAGCTGCTGTGTGGTCCTGGGTTAGTCATTGGTTGTAACAAAAATGGAGAAAGGGTGTGCTAGTACAGAAGGTAGAATCTGGATTACAATTCAACTTTTTTGAGTAGGAGTACACAATACAGACTTGCAGATATTTTTGGTCTCCTTAAAATTAGATTTAAAAAAAATCCTGGCTATGCTGTAAGCAGTAGTTTAAAGGGCCCTCACATTTACATTTGTTTTTTTCATTAGGCTGCAGGTAAAGAAAAGTGAGATGAGAGGAAAGCAATCCTATGCTAAAGCTAAATACAAATCTCTTTTAACTGTAGAATGTCTGGTACATTAAACTAAAGAAATTCACTTTAGCTACTTGCCTGCCTGCTCATGGGCTCAAAGTCAGAGCTTCTCAGATCTCTGTCTGGTCGTAACCTTGCTTGAAATCAAATCCAGCTTTCACGATCTCGGAATTAAAATAGCACAAAGTAAACTTTGGATTACAGGTGTTCTTAGTGATGTCCAGCTATGAATAAACCAGAGCATCCCCCTGTGTAAGGATGTGATACTCTGCATGAAGGCAGAGTGATGTTCAGCTTCAAAAGGTTAGAAATGATAGGCCTTGTCCTGCTGGACTGAAATCGTGAGGCAGAAAGGTGATCCAGCAGTTTTGAAAAGAAAGGTGGAGGGGGTGGGTGGGGGGGAATGAGTGTATTTCTGAATCTGGCAGGCCTTGTTTAAATGTCTTTTTTTTTTTTTTTTTTTTTTTTTTCCCCCGTAGGTAGAATGATGTGAATTCTAATAGTGAAGGGCTGGTACCAGTGATGACAAACCCGCAGACTTAAGGGTAAATCATACTGGCAGAGATATCAATGGGCAAGCAGAAGGCCCAGACTGTCTCAAGAATGTTGCAGAGGGAACAGCAGGACCTTCTGTATTGCCCACAAGGTTTCTGATGACTGATAGGAAAGAGAGGCCCAGCAAGAGTATGTTCTGAGGGGGCAGATTGGTCCCCAAGACAAGAGGGCAAATATTTAAAGAATAGAGGATGCTGTCAGTCAAAAGCAAGGCTTATGTTCCTGCCTGCTTTCTGTGTCCCAGTTTCTTAGTTTTGTTTACCTGCAGTGACTTGAGTTCATTTCAGTAAAGTGTTCCTGGATTTCTAGTGAAGGCTTTGGAATGTTGAAATGTTTCCCTGATTGTGAACCAAGAATGTAGTAGTAATTCAGCTTCTTTTTTATAGTGTTTCACATTTTCAGTACTCTTGCTTCTGAGATGCATTTTAAGTATTGCTTGCAACTCAGGCTTGTGGTAATGCGTGCATATAACGAATCTTTGTCACTTTCTATTTCTAGGTCCACTGGCCTTCTTCCCTCAGTGGAAGCTGAAACATTATGATGTTATTGTAGGTGTTTTGTCAGCTCGACACAATCATGAACTGCGTAGTGTTATAAGGAACACTTGGTTCAAGCACCTGAAACAATATCCTGCACTGAGCCAACGGTAATCTCTAGTGTTTTATCATTTGGGGTTTTTCAGTGGGCAAAAGATTATACCTTAATTTAATCGTTTTTCTTTGAAAGTATTTCCTTTTTTTCCCCTTTATTTATGAGCATTTTGTACTCTTAATATTTTTTAAAATCTGCTTAGTAATATATAAGAATACTTCTTGTTCTGGGCTTTAACTATTTTTCATACAAGGAATAAAATGTAATTGTTCACTGCTGGTTGTTTTTGCAATTAGTTGCCACTGTTTGCTAGTGATGTATACAACTTTGCCTTTTTTTTGTTTTGCAATGTACACTTTGTCTGGTGTGCAACTTGAAATAAGTAATCCAGGATCGCATTTGGTGAGAGAACCATAAAAAACTTTTACTACAAACTCAGCTGTAAGGTTCGAGTTTATTTCCCACTGAACCAGGTCATCAAGCTGCTGCAGCGTGGGTGACCAGCAGAACACTTCCTGGTTGCTTGCATAGACCTGACAGTCTACAGCTCTGCTCTTGCAGAGGAAGTTCTGCAGCAGTTCATTCCTGGAAACTTCTTGGTACCTGCCTTGCACTGAAAGCCATTCACAAAGTTGGTGTCAGCATGCAATCTGGAGTGAAGCACAGCTACTTCAGTCATCTAAAAATGTGACCTTCCATAGCTCATGTGGAGTTCTGGGAGGATATTTAGGTGCTAGGTGAAAAACTAGGCCAAGGATGCTCTTGCTCTTTGTACTGTTTGTCGTCTTCTGACTGTGACTCAACCATGATTGAGGCTGGGAAAAAGCAACCTGTTGTTTTGTTGCAATCTATAATTGAGACATTTAATTCTAATGCCTATTCTGGAATTCTTGTTCCTGCTTTATGCTATGTATCTTTTTTCTTATTTTTTTACATTGCCTTTTGAATGTAGAATATTTAAACAACCCTGAACTAAGTTACAAAGCCAGGCAGGAAAAGGCAGGTCTTCAGGATCCTTCAGTGTTGCCTTTTTTTGTTTGGTGTGCTGGCTGTCTTGAATCCCATTCCTAGTTACCAATCTTCTTACGTCCTCATTATGAAATGTAAACCGTTAATATGGGCTTGGAATTGAGTCTCTGTGAGAGGATTCGCATGGTTGCTCTACATACAAACTCTCATAGCTGATTTTTAAGGGGTGCAAAATCTTAATCCTGTGAAAGACACACTGTTGTGATGACATAAGTTTATTGAAGATGGAGGGAGGAGGGAAGAGAACTGGTGTTAATAAAACCAAATTATTTTAGTGTCCTTGTGAAGTTTATAATAGGTGCACATGGTTGTGCTGTGCCGGTGGAGGACAGAGAAGACCCGTACTCCTGCAAACTTCTGAACATCAGTAACCCAGGTATAGAAGTTAACTTTTAAAAAAAAATTCATCATCTGAACTAGAACTAGTCATCTTTTCTGAGAGTAGTCTGGGGTCCTTAACTGAGTCAGCCAGTCTTGAAAAGAAGTATTGCCTAGAGCTTGCTGTCTTAACAGTCTATATTATCTGACACATCGTTTGGGGTGTGAAGGGGAGGCCACTGAATCCTAATGGATTTGCATTTTCCTTGCGTGGAGGAACAGTCTCTTCCATATAACATACATTTTTACTTGAAACGATGCCTGTGTAAAATGAAGTTGGAGAGAGCGGGAATGACCTAGTCTAGTGTCATATATGAAGAAAGTAGCAAGGTGTCAGAGCCTGGAGTGTCAGATGCACTTTTCTGGTAATAAAGTGAATTCTAAACAAGTCTGATAGGTTTTTCAGATCGCTTTCTAGAGAGAGAATTAAGAAAGGTACCACGAGGAAAAAATGAAATACTGCAATACAAAAATACTGCAATACAAAAACTGAAATGGTGAATTCTTCCTCTATTTAATTTTTGCTCTTTAATTGCAAATCAGCTAAGTACACTTAAGCTGTGATTCACTGTAAAGTGAAACTTCTGTTGCTTTCTCTTTGAATGACAACATGAACTGTTTAACCGACCTCTAAAGAATAAATAGTACCTTAGGGAGGCAATAATGCCAAAAAGCAGGCAGTTGAATTAAGTGGAGGTACATGCCATTTTGGTACATGAATTATTATTTTAGTATGCTGATATACAGATATTTATGCAATCAAATAAACTTTTTTCCTCCTGTGAATTTGTGTTTCTAGTCTTTTCCCTGTGGATATGTAGGCATTGACTTGCAATTGCTATTAGCCTGCAGATTGCTGCATCATTCTGAGTTTCTCTTTGCTGTAGTCTGCAGCCAGTTGTGTTTTCTTCTCCTCTAGTGTTTGATTATCCTTGTGCATTTGCGAGCTGTGCTAATCAGAATGCTTTCCATGTATCCAGTCCACTTTGCGTGTGTACAGCTCAAGAACTGTGAAGTCTTCTCACATTACCTCTGTCCTTTCTTTTCCATAGTTTTGAATCAGGAAATCGAAGCATTCAGTCTCCCTGAGGATGTACCTTCTGTGCTATCTGAAGACAGAATTGTCAGTGTGAACTTCCGTGTACTTTACCCCATTGTCATTACCAGTCTTGGGGTATTTTATGAGGCTGATGGGGTGGGATTCCAGAGGAACATCACTGTAAAGCTGTACCAGGCAGAACATGAGGTAGAGTATTGTAGTTATCTTTTGAGACTGGACTAAACCACGTTGCCTCTTTATTGCAGATTAGGTTCTTACAGAAAGTGCCATGCTGTGTTGGTGATTTAGAAGTACAAGCATATCAATTATTTTTCTTCTGTTGCATTGCAAATTCTTATTTCAAGATATATATGTGTATACACACACCCTACAGATGAGGAAAAGATGTAATTCATAAAGTGATGTGAGCTCATTTAAATGCCTTTTTGAAAGAGCACTTTAAGACACAATTTTGAATGCTTTTTAGGCTCGAAGGTATTGATAGGTATTAAGGAATAGAAAACAAACTGTAGAATATATTTAAAACACACATGCACCAAGACACATTTGGTGCTTCCAAGCAGAGAGATGCAGGACAGCTGTAATTTTTTCATGTCTCTGTTCTGGAAAGATATTTTGATATTTATAGAAACTAGTATTATTTCTGAGTAATAGTAAAACTTTATTGGTAATTTCCCCCACACCCAAGCCATTATGTGTTCGATAGAATGGCTTAGTGCTACCCCGGAGCAAAAAAAATTATTGAGCATGATTGTTGCATTTCGTATATTGCATTTATCTCTACCAATAACATGATAGGCAAATTTCAAGACTTCTGGCTATGCTCAGTGGAAAGAATTTAAATTTAATTTAATAATTAAAATTAAGTATAGGAAATATATTGATATGTGGCTTTATACTGTTATCAGGTTTATATTTGCTAAATTGTAGAATTCTAAACATTGAGAACCTGATACTTTGACTGTTTTCTGAAGACTGGGAATCTGGCTGTGCTGCATCTTTGTCATTTATTATTATCTAAGAGCCATTTGATGGCCTGTGTAATATAGTAGCAGTTAAGTTTTAGGGGTTCGCATCCTCTCTTGCAATTAATAGTAATCAGCTATTTTAACAGAAAGTCTGTAAACTGGGACAAAAGTCGTGAGTGTTCCAGGTGGTGTGCTCTGTTGGTTGGATTCTAGTTGAACTTGCACTCTTGTTCCATGGTTGCTTGCTTCCACCATGTCAATCCAAGACTTGAATTCTTGGATTCTTGAAGACTGATACTGGTGTGAAAAAAACTTTCACTAAGTTTTACACAAACCATAAGCCTCTTTCCATTGTAAAAAATACCCTGAGATGATAAAGATCTGCATAATCTCACAGTACTGTGGGGTTTTTTCCTTTTCTGTTGTTCACAGGAAGCTCTCTTCAGTGCTCGCTTTAGTCCACCAAGCTGTGGAGTGCAAGTGAACAGATTGTGGTACAAGCCAGTCGAGCAGTTCATTTTGCCAGAGGTATGTGCAGCATTGGAACTGCCTGCTGTTCTTTTAACTCAACTAGAGAGACTGGATGATAAAACTGGCCTTTGCTTGAGCCAGAAAAAGGGCAAGTGAAAACCTCTAGATTGTTAGTTGAGGGGATATGCTGAAATCCAAAGTTTATTTTTTGCAGTCTCCTTGGCACCAGTAGTTCTAAAGCAAAAGCTTGAAAAATTACAAATTGATTAAAAAATTACATTGACAAATAGTAGCAATTTCAGAAACCTTTTCAGTTTCCAAGTGAAAATTGCACCTGCTTCAATTCTGTGAGAGAGTTTACGAGAGAATGGGACGTTTCTTTCTCTCTCTTGCTTTTTCGCACATCAGTACACAAGACGGGGAAGGGCAGATGGCACAGATTTCTGGGGAACAGCTGGAAGAGAGGTTTCTGTTCTTGATGTCCTGGACATAGCAGCAGGATATTATATGTTATGTTTGCAATGACAAGGGTAGTTGAATAGTTGTAATCGAGACACTTTTACTGAGGGCTACTGAAATTTTGGTTATTCCTTTTCTGGCAACACCAGTGAGGAATCTTTTGTTCATTGAACCATGCAATGAAACAGGGATTAGAACTTCTTTTTAGAGTCTGGATGGAGTAAGTGACACACAGAAATAGGAGAGGAGACTGCTTTTTGCACAGTAATGACTGTTAGCTAAGCTAACGAGGCAGGATCTAAAGCTATGGGGTTTTTTTAATCCTTTTTGGAATTAGGGTGCAGTCCAAGAGTAGAGTTCTGGTATAGGGATGTAGAACCTACTTGCGGCTGCAATCTGTAATTAAACACAGAAGGAACAGAACCTGATATTGTTGCAATAAAGATTTGGTAAATACAAGTTAATTTAGAATGGGAACTCTAGTTCAGCAAACATTCCAGGTATAAGGAATTGTTCTTGGCAAACCAGTGTGGGTTTTTGTTTTGGTTTTGTTTTGTTTTTTTTGTTTTTTTGTTTTTTTTCAGGCATGTCAGCTGCAATTTTAGGCTATTTCCTTTAATGTAAATGTTCTATATAACTCAACCTTGCTGCTATTTGGGTGAGTTGGTTTTGGGTCTGGATTGTTTTGTTATGCAGGAAATCAAGTGTTTTGTGAAAGAGTGGAGCAAGAGAAGACTACAGGGGGAGGAGAGGACGTTCGGGGTCAGTTTAATCCCCTTTTTTCCCCTGGCTCTATAAGAATGAATGTGTTTGGAAACCTGTGCTTTTTAAGGGGAATATGCAGCTGATTTATCACCTTAAACAGCTTTTACTTAATGTTGTGCAAGTTTGTTATGCTCAGAGGAGACCTTTTGGGTGAGCAGACCTCTTGCAGCAATTTGTGCATATGTTTTGATAATCTAACTGGGTATCAAAATGATTCAGGGATTTCTTGCATTTTAAAATAGAGTATTGGTTACCCAGTAATTTGGTGGTTTAACATGTAACCCTTTTCCCTGTAAAACTGTTCTGAGATCCTAAAATTCTATGGATTTGTAACTTTTGCTATAAATGATTGCATTTTTCCTGTGAGGCAGATGGGAAGTATTTGATTTAGAAAGTGGATATTAGTATTCATGTATTTCTTTGTGTGGGCTTCTTTAATCTGATACGTGTCATGCACTGAATGCTTACAGGATAACATGATGTTTGTAATGTAGATTAATAGGGCTTATGCGCAGCGTGTAGTCTCCTGTGATACTTAGGATGCTGAACCATATGAGATGATTCAGAGGAGATAGAACACCCACGTGTTCCTATCTGCTTGTTGGAGAGCAGTAAATTTAGTGAACTGTTTAATTGTCACAAGATGGTTTCTGAGACCATATCTATTCTCTACCTTTCCACCTTCAAGAAGTAATGGATTGTACAGGCTGCTGAAGAGCTGCATTCATCTTCCAGCTGAAGTGCTGCTTGTCTTGGGGAAAGGAGGGGAAATGTAGCATTAGAATAAGCATCTGGCAGGCCAGATTGTCAAAGACAGAATCGATCGTTCAGCTTTGGAACGACTGAAAGTGCAGGAGAGCAGAACCAGCAGCACATAACTAAAACTCACATGGGGACTCTTACAGTCAAGTCTTAGCAATGCACGTATTTTTTCAAATAGCCATGGGCTGCTTGCATGAGAATGGGACTCTGTGCTATGCATTCTCTGTGTTACTAATGAGGAGTAGTTGGAGAAACGAAAAGCAAAGCAGTGTTTAACATTAGGAAAGGAGTTTGGCAGAGCTGCATTATGTCAGTACACCTGTTCGGTATTCACTGTAAATGCCACTGCGCTCTGGCAGCAGCAAGGCTGGAATTTAAATAGGGAAAAACAGATGAGGTAGTCTCAGGTGTGCCACTATGTTTTGCTTTGAGCATTTTCCGGCCTCAGCTTTCATTAAGCAGCTTAGAGTAAGAATAGCTGAAGGCTGAAGTCATTAGAAAATTTGCTTACAAGTCTCTCAACCTGGAAAATAATGGTAGTTTGTAGCTTTAGGACACCTTGCACTGAGGTTTGCTGGTAAAAACTGATTAAGACTCTTGGTACATGTTTGAAGTCAGTATCAGTAATAGTTGTGAGAATTCTCATATTTCTGCTTGCTGAGCAGTGAAAGGCCTCTCAGGCTCACTAAATGTATCGAAGTTTGTGTCTAAACAAGGCAGGGAAATGGGATTAGAGTCCCATCCCTACAGCAAAAAAACATTGGAATGAGAGATAACAGCTACTGCAAACAGAAATTGAATGCAGGGTATTCAGGGGTCCTGCCTCTAAAAAAAAAAACCTTAGTAGTGGTCCGCTTGTTTTAATAACTGAGAGGTAATTAAACAAACAAAGGGAAGGGATTGAGCATGCAAGTCAGGCTTGAATAAACACTGACTAGATCCGTTAATAGATTATAAAGCTGGGATTATATATAATAGATGGGAGACTTCTGAAATACACTGCTGTCATTAAATATCAAGACTGCTGCCTATGTTAAGACCTGCTTCTAGAGGAAAGCAAAGAATTGAGCTTAAGCTGGACTTTGTGGTATGTCAATAACTGAGAGTTTCTGGAGAAGCCTTCTGGAGTACAAGGAAGCTAAAATGAGAAAGAGCTGAGAGGTTAGTACAAGCAAACAGACTTTTTACAGCAATGGAACTACAATTACAAATAGTTGAAACATGTTGTTTCTCTGATCCAAGTTCCATGCATAGTGTTCTTCCGATGAAACTGGGAGAAAAAAAAATTGGAATGTGCTCACCTAGCAGTCGGAAGTATAGTAGCCCTACAGTTACTCTATGCTATCCTGTCACAAAGAACTTAAAAAATATAATACTATTAGTACTTTTACCTGTACAACATACCATTTGACCCTTTGGATGTTCTTGGGGAGCCTTCAGGGAAGTCTTATATAAAATAGGTAATAGTTAGACTGTTAGGTGGATTAGTTTCAGGTTGAGATGAAATGCTTTTAAATGCAAGAATTCACACCACCCCACACTATGGAGTGACATAGCTTAAACCAACAGTTAAACCCAGAAAACTTTACAGATACTCACTTGTCTGTCTTCTGCTTTCCCAGCCAGCCAAAATGTGAGGTCAGAGTTCTGTGACTCTCCTAGAGTAGCTTGCGACAGCTTTTGCCTGGATAAAGGTGGCTGTATTTTCCTTTGAGTTTTGCTGATGTCAGATTTGAGTCTCTGATCTCTGGTTTTGGCAGATAACTAAAAAGCAGAACTTATTTCCACATCTGTTTTAACGTATTCTCTTTGTAATGTGGGACTTTATAGTTGATTTTTAAAAATTCACATCAGGTCACCTGTAAATGCCATCTTAATGATATCAGAAAGCCAAAGCTCTTTACACTAGACTTCTGTTAAAAGTTTAATGTTCCCAGTATATAGATTCAAGTTTAGTCTTTAGTTCACAGATGTGTTTATTTTATGTATAACTTATTTGTATCAAAGTCTAATTAAAACACCTATGTTGTGCGTTCAAGCTATGTATTTTGTGAAGTTGACTATTTTAAAATAACCCCTGAAACTGTTTGATTTTCATCCTTTGAAGTCTTTTAATACCTGCATAACAGACTTTTACTCTCTTACCAGAGTTTTGAAGGTATCATTGTGTGGGAAAGCCAGGATCTTCAGGGTCTTGTTTCAAGAAACCTTAATAAAGTGATGGTGAATGATGGAGGGGGTGTTTTCAGAGTCATTACAGTGAGTCAACTCTCTTTCCCTTCCACCCTGTTTCCCTTTTTCCTATAAGTCTTTGGTATTTAGCATTTTGATTTCCTGTGTTTTTCAGTGGAGCTTCTGTTGTTATCTCAGAGGGAAAGTTTGCTTTGCCTGGAAAAAGGACAAGGGTGTACGAAAAATTATGCTAATAAAGCGGCATTTTCTTTTATTTTGAAATGAGTTCAACTGTTGTCTTTGAGGTGTGAAGCAGTGTTGGTATATCAGAGATGGCAAAATGTGGGTCAAAAATCTTATGCTAAAATTCAGATTGAGAGGATTAAGCCTATTTTTTGCTTTTTAGCAGTGTGTGTCTTTTCCTGTCAGAACATTGCTTGCTTAAACATGCTGTGCTGTTGTAATTTAGCCAGAATGACTTTATATTTTGCTCTCAACTTTGAAACTTAATTTTTTAAAAGTTTCAGTGGTACCACTAGTTTTAGGTGAGACTTCAAAAAATGCCACAAAACTTTACAGTTAAAAATCTTAGTCTTAGTCTTTGGCTATACAGGTACCTAAACCAAAAGAACTTTAAATTAATTTCATTCTCAGTTGCCAGAAAACGTCACATCTTAATCATAGAGAAAAGCACATCAGTAATGAAAGACGAACTAATTTATTTCTTTCCGTTATTCTGTCTCTTGCAGGCAGGGGAAGGGTCACTGCCCCATGAACTCACAGAAGGTGTGGAGGGAATAGCAGGTGGTTTTATCTACACTATTCAAGGTAAGTCTGCAAAACGGAGCATCACATTTCATGTTATGATAAAAAAGGAACTTTAAATTACATTTATGAGGTAAAATTTGAGCTGCTTCTATAAATTTGATCACCTTAGGTTTTCTTTTAGTAGAAACAATTTATTCATCTTTTTTTATGCCTAATATCAACGTCTTGATGTGATCTCTTTGCTTGCCCTTTGTAACCCACTCCAATTGACGTTTTATTAACAGAAATACCATTTTTATCTAGACTCTGTTCTTGACCCAAACCCAAGTTAAATAATGTGCAATGTGCCTTTCACTGATTATTTTCACACCATTTTCTAGTCCTGCTACTGTTAGAAATGCTATGTCATGATGTTTAATATTAACTATTGACAAATAGTAACTACCTAACATGGCCTGCTTTTCCACTCCCTTTTTATGCGTATTTCAGTCGAGTTCCAAGGCTTTATAGGAGCTGTTTCCAGTATCTTAATATTTTGACCGCATAGCACAGGAGTTGATGTATTCTTATTGGTCCATCATAGCCAACATAAGCAGTGACTTTCAGAGCATAATTCTTGTTTTTGTAGCTAGGCCTGGCAGATGTAGTCGGGCAGTCCTGTTGTCTTGTCATCTGTGTAGGAGCCTAAATCGAGGTGTGCTAAAGCCTTTCTTTCCTGTTCGTCAGAAAGTTCTTCAATACCACGAACTCTGTCCTTAACAAAAAGTTCATTATTCTTGCAATATTTTTTTGACTTCTATCTACAATCAGTTGTGATGTGGTGCAGCAGGGACCACTATGCCACATCAAAGCAATGACAGTTTGATTATATTTAGCATAGTATTTTTTGTTTGTTTTGGGGTTTATGTTTTTTTTTATGCTAGATATGTATGCTTTGGAGAAATCAATGTAACAGTAGCCTTTTTAGTCCACCAGTAAGAATAATAGTGAAATCTCTGACAGCTCTTTATAGTAAAGAATCTTAAAAAGTTGAATCCTTTTTATTACCCAAAAGGAAGAGGATACTTTTTTCCTTTAAACTTTCTGTATTGCACCTTATGCAAAAAAAAAAATCTTTGTTCTGCATCTTTTAACATTTCATAGAAATTTTTAAATTATTTAGGATTTTTATAACCCCATTGAGTTTGAAGGCTTCTTCAGATTTATTTTGTATGTTGTGTATGATTCAAAAGAAACACATGAAGTAGTATGTAGATGTGCATCTTTTTTTAATGATGGGTGCTGCTTTTTTCAGAAGGTGATGCTCTTTTAAAAAGCCTCCATACTCGCCCTGAAAGGTTTACAAGTCACATAAAAAATCTTGAAAAAGAAGATGCTTTATTGAAGGAAGAAAGCGGTGCTTATGACGATATTGTTTTTGTAGATGTTATTGACACTTACAGAAATGTTCCAGCCAAACTGCTGAACTTCTACCGATGGTAAGTTGAAAAGGAAGTGGTTTCTCTTAGGAATGTCGCTGGTTGTAGTGCAAGTTGATCCAGCATGTTGAGTTATCTGACAGGTTCCATGAAATACATGCCTTTCATGACTTGCTTCATTAACTCAAATTTGCCTCACGATTTTGGGGTCATGTAGTAAATAAAATAACAGGATCTATATTTGAATGCTGACCCTTGGTGCCTTAAGTAAACATTGAGCTGGCAAGACAGGCTTCTGCTCTGAAAATTTTCATGTCTCCTTGTAATTTCTTTTAATTTGTTTCTGACTGAAATCTAACAGCTTCAGTCCTTTAAAGGATGGCTTTTGCCAGCTTGTAGATTTAGTGTTTTGGTTTGTGGCCACAGACTCTTTACTGTCACTGGGCACCACTGAAAAGAGCCTGGTTCTGCAGCTTCACGCCCTCCCTGCAGGTACTTACATACATTGATGAGCTCCTCCCTGAGCCTTCTTTTCTCCAGACTCAACAGTCCCAGCTCAGCCTTTTCTCATAGGAGAGATGCTCCACTCACATAATCATCTCTAGCCCTTTGCTGGACTTTCCCTCCAGTATGTCCATGTGTTTCTTGTACTGAAGAGCCTAAGACTGAACACTGCAGTCCAGATGTGGTGTCACCAGTGCAGAGTAGAGGGGAAGGATAGGAAGATTGTGTACAACAGGGATGGAAGATTGCAAGGAAGAATTTTCATAGCGTGTTACACTGTCTGTAGTGAATCTAGTAAGTTATTACCTCTAATTTGCAATTCTTTCCATTACTCTGAGACAATTGTTTGAGTTAATTGATGTTGCTGTGGAGTAAGAAATAAGAGTTTCAGTTCTTTGCAAAATTATGGACTTTAACTTACGAATGTAACTGAAAAACTGAACCATGCTTTCAGTTCTAAAAAGGAAGTTTAAATGTCAAGACTTTGATCTTCTGTGATCATTTCTTATAGTTTAGTGAAATTTTCAAGATTTAGGAATAAAAAGCTTAAGGAAAATGCCCTTCTTGTTGAGAAAATACCCTTAAAACCAGTGTTTGTTTGTCAACCCAGGAATAATCCCTAGAATCTTAAGCTGCTTTGATTATTTTCCAAGTGAAATATTCAACTATTTCACACAGTGAAGGATTACTTTTTTCATATTTGAAGGGTGCTTTACTGAAGAAGAGTAAGTACCAAGTTGTTTCCACAGATTTTTATTACAAACTTCTACAGTCATATTGCCCTTGAACTCAGTCTCATCCTGAATAGCAGGCTACTGGTATGTAGCCACCAGCTTTTAACAGCTGTGCTGCCATCATCATCATAGATTCATGTCCTTCTGAGGTCAATACTGTATAAGACGGATTCGTTAGTAAATCCACCATCTGTCCTGCAGAACAAAACTTCAAGGTTGTTTTCTTCAGCTCATACACAAATCCGTGCTGTGAGATCATCATAGGATGCAGCTGCCTCTCCTTTCCATAAGACAAGCAGACAGTTTGTCAATAGGGAAAATATTTAAAAGTCAAGAGTAGGAAAGACATTCCTTCCCTTTTCCTTCCCAGAAAACCCTTGCGGAGTGTTCTGTTGTATAACGTTATACAGTTTGTGGGCTGCAGCTCAGCATCTCATCACTTTTCTTTTTTGCTACAGGACAGTTGAATCAACGAGTTTTGATTTATTGCTGAAGACAGATGATGACTGTTACATTGATTTGGAGGCTGTTTTTAACAGGATAAAGCAGAAAAAATTGGACAAGCCAAACATTTGGTGGGGAAAGTGAGTTTTTTTAACTTGTCTTTAGGAGTTACCATATTTTAGTGAATGATTTACTGCCTTAAGCCTGTTTTCATTTGGGTTCCCCTTTTCAGCCTGTGGAAGCTACTTATAAAAAGCAGGATTTCTGCATGTGTAGAACTTTGGATCTCAGAATACAGAAATCCGGTCTTTACAATAGCTCTCCAGAGTGTGCTTGTGTGCTTTTACAATGAGCTGAACTTGCTGAATGTCTTACCTAGTTTTAAAATGTCGTGTCTATGGCTCTTTGTCATGAAACATAAGTAAACAAAAGCATTCCAGCAGTACAGTAGTCAAAATGCAAGTACATACTAGAATTGCAAACGTTACTTTTTTGAAGCCACTGTGATTTTTTTTTTTCTGCTGGGCTTGAAAAAATAGGCTGAAAAAATGTGCTATAAAAAGAGAAACAAAATTGCCTTTCTAGTCTGTAGTTTATTTTGAAGTCTATGAATGACAGGTGTTGCTGCTCATTTTTACCACTGTCTGAAATTGTAGGTCTGATTCATGAAATTCCGAGTGAAGTTCCCCAGCCTGCATTTTGCTTGTGAATAACAGGGAAGATCAGAATAGCCCATCTCTTCCCTTTCATCCATGAAATGCGTTGCTACACTGTTATAACATTCAATATAGCACAGCAGCTTCATGTTTTCCTGTTGCCATCTGCTTACTGAAGAAAAGCTGCCCTTTGCTGCTAAAGGTGTCTTGCTTTGCAGATCTGGTACTGACTATTGCTTACTTGTAAGGTGATTTAATGAAGTGTGTGGAGTAGCTGGCTTGGGGACTCAACCACCTCCCTGGGCAGCTGTGCCAGTGCCTGACAACCTTTTCAGTGAAGAAATTTTTCCTAATGTGTAGTCTGAACCTCCCCTGGCGCAACCTGTGGCCATGAAAATGAGTTGTGCTGGAGGCACTGACCTGGTGTCATAGTCACTAACCAAAGGGGGTTGGACATGGATGCGCCTGTTACAGAACATAGGTAAGGACGCTTGCAGTTACCTGGATGGCAACGCAGCAGTGGGTGCAGACACGCTGAAGCCCTGTCAATGTTGTGTTTGCTTCTGAGAACTTTCTCTTATTACCGAAGACTGAGACCAGACAATCGTTATACTTTGAGCTGTTGTGTTCAGTTAGATGTGTGCCCTTGAGAAATAAAGCTAGGAACTGTAACTAGGATTTCTACTTCTTCCTCCTAATACAGTTTATGATCTATCCGTGTTAATTTAGTTGTTAGCAGTGTTCCTATGTTTCACAGAAGGCTTTGTATAAATATCTCACATCTAACATGGTCTTCAGTTTCAGGCTAAATTGGGCAGTTGATCGAACTGGGAAATGGCAAGAGCTGGAGTACCCAAGTCCTGCGTATCCAGCCTTTGCTTGTGGATCTGGTTACGTCATCTCTAAAGACATTGTCCAGTGGCTGGCAAGCAACTCTGAGAGATTAAAGACGTACCAGGTAGAAAAGCATTTGTTCTGGTTTTGTATCTTAAACGTGTCTAGGGGTGCCTCTGTACTGGATGAGCTAGAAAGAACATTGCTCAAGTGTTGGTGTTGGGTTCTCTGGTTAATGCTGGCTTTTCGCAGTGGTTTTTGTCACTATGCTTAGTGTCTGTTCAAGGTCAAAGTCCAGCTGGTTTGGACTGAGAACCTCTGGAGTTGTCATTATGTTTTTTATACTCTCTTGTTTTAAAACCGATGTATTATCACAGGAAATCTGGGAAGATTCACGTCATGACTCTAACATAGTCACACATAGCTTTTTGTAGTTAGCATTTTTTACTTGCTGCTACGTGATACGACTTATTCTAGTTCACAGAGTCACGCTTCATACTTTCCTGGTGCTAATACCTGTGTTTTTCATTTTAATGTGTCATCTTAGGGTGAAGATGTGAGTATGGGCATCTGGATGGCAGCTGTAGGACCCAAGCGATATCAAGTAAGTATGAAAAAACTCTCTGATCTTCCAGAAAGACAATGTGCCTGTTGCTCCAAGTAGCATAAAATTGGGGAAATGTTTTTTTAAAAAAACAAACCCTGAAATAGCCATTGGATTAAAATCCAGAAAAAACTTGTTACTATGTATTTAAAAGAAAGAGGACAAAACCCCCACAAACCAACTTTCCCCCCCTGCAGCCCCAATCCCCACCCCCCCAGTTCTCTGAATAGGTCTGGCAGATCAAAGAGGGACTTGCGCCTCCAGTTGGTGACCTTTGTGTACAAAGTTTGTTGCTAGAAACAACGCAAACCTCATTCTTGGAAGTCTAGACTGTTGAAGACTAAATTATTTTGTAAGACAAACTATTGAAATGGTTCTGTCTGTACCAGGACAGTCTGTGGTTGTGTGAGAAGACGTGTGAGAGCGGCATGCTGTCTTCCCCCCAGTACTCTCCACAGGAACTGAGAGAGCTGTGGAGATTAAAGGAACGGTGTGGAGATCCTTGTAGATGTGAGGAAAGATGATGGACTTGCCTTGGAAAACCTGGTAGCATATAGTGATCATAGAAAAGTGTATATTTGGATTAGTTCTTGGAACAACAAGGAATATTAAGGTATATTTTAAAGTTGGGTTTTGACTAAAGTAAAACAATATTTGCACATCCCTTTTGATAATTCCAAGTGGACTGATGCTCTTCCTTTTCTACAGCATAGATGTTGATCTGACAAAAACCAAAATGTTTAAGATATAAAAATGAAATTTTTTATAAAGTCAAAGACCTACTTGTAATTAATAAATGCACATAGGAATGCCAACTAGCCTGTCTTTTGTAAATTAAAGTCCTACTGATTTAACTCAGTATAGAGTTACAGTGTAGAGCTGTACCAGGATCCAGCAGAGAGCTGTGCTCAGCGCCAGGGCATCTGGTAAGTCTTACTACAGCAGGTTCTGTGCTGTCTGAGGGGCTGCCCTCATCTGTGCAGGGGCTGGGTCAGCTAGAGATTAGGATTTACATTTAGTTTGTTTATACCGTTGTCATTTTAGATAAAAACAATATCAAAGTTTGCTTATACCAAATCTGAAAGCACTGCAAACTTGGCCTGATCAGGAGGGATTTCTGATAGCTCAGTGTGGTGTTAAGATATGAATCTGAGGGTACACAAGTGAAAGTAAAATAAGAGTGAGGAACAGCGTGCTAAAGAATGTAAAATAAATAGCAATGCCTTGCAGTATGCTGAGAACTTATTTATACTGTGGTATGTTAATGCTGTAGGGTAAAAATCAAGGTCTGTCAGATTTTGAACTTCAGTAGTCTAAGGCTGTGTAGATAATTCTACAATTAGTGCTGTTTTATTTGCTTTAAGGTCTTTGGAAGTAGGTGAAAACAAAAACAGCAAATAGCTTCTTTCAGTGCAGCACTGATTTTGTCCTATTATGAGCAAAGAGATCCCAACTAAATCACGTGCTCAGTTTAGTAAAAGAAATTCTCACCACTGTATGGAAAAGGTGGTATAAAATCTTGGTAAAAGGGTTCCCTTGAGTTTTATTTCATTGAAGCATTTAAGCACTATTTGGTATCTTTCAAGTTTGACCATTCAGCCAAAACCACATGCTTTCTTGGAGACTGATGATTAATTCAGGAGCTGGAAATATTCTTGGATAGCTCTCTGGTGCCACCTATGAAATGTACATTGTCCCATACGTGTGTTCAGGCCCAGGCTCTCCATACAGTCTGTGGGCAGTCTGTCGCTCTCCTGCAGTTCCAGTGCTGGCTTTTCCTTCAGTCTCTCTCTCGAATCCCTTCTTACCACCGTACTAACATGCAGTCTCCATCTTCTATTGAGTAAAACTGCAAAGGCTTTAAGTCATTGTCTAGCTCAACTTCTTTTCCTGCCAGCTAGAATAAGAAAGGGGAAAAGCCAGTCAGACTTAAACTGAAATCTCTTCATGTAAACCAAACATAGATCAGGCAGTTGCAGTCAGGGAGGATTTGTCATATTACAGGAGTGAAATTAGGTCCTAAATTACAGCACAAAGATTGCCCTCCTTATGCAAAAGCAATTCCATTAGGTAGTATTTTAGAATGTGCTATTGACCTGTAGTAGCATGCAGTTGTTATTGTTGAATTACCCATTTTAAACTCACTTTAGAACTTTCATAGGACAGTTTCAGTTCTGAACCAGGAATTTTAAGTAGGCGATACAGCAATCCTTTGACCCTCTGAACAGTCATAGACTCTGCCAAGGGGAAATAAAGAAAAGTTATTAGAAAAATGCTGCTGCCACTGATCTGTAACAAGGTACTGGTGTTTCACAGTACTTGCTTACAGCCACAGTGAAAGGCTGTACTGCTGCTTCAGTTCTAACACTGCAATAATGTCTTTTGTACCTGAAACCATCACTGCTAATATTAAATTGGAAGTGGTTTAATCTCTGCTGGACAGGACAGGATATGCTACTATGGTTTAAGCGCTTTGGTCATATACCAAATTGGTGTTACGGCTTCATAATTTTCCCTTTTTTTGAGTTTGTATTTAGTACATGCTAAACTAAGTGACCTTTGGGACAATGACCAGTCAGGTTCTGACTACCTGCATCTGGCGACTGTTCCTTAAAGTTTTATATTACCAGGAATTGGCTTTCCCAGCACAAATAGATGAATGTCACTGTGGAGCTAGTGCCATTCTTAGCAATGGTATTACATTAGTTGTTCCCAAACAAATTGCCAGCAGAGTTGTAAAATGGTTTATATTATGAAGTCAGTTACACGAAGGGATATTTTTTTGTAATGGATCTTGAATGAGTAAATGTAGTTTGTTCCAGAGCTGAGAACCTGTTTGCAATAGAGATACTCAGTGTTTTGGTTGAATTTTCACTTCTTTTGAAGCTTTATCTAAAGGCACAGCAATAGTGAGTTATTCCTATAATACCACACATTGTACTTAGAAAAATATTTTTCTATCAAACATTTTTGTAAAAGCTGTATCTATCTGATTTTATGCAACTTGTGATAATAAATGTGATTTTTATTTTAGAATAAAGCTTGGGTATGTTTTTTTCTCTCAGACTCCATTCTCACACATCTTGCCAAAACATCACTTTGATATAGAACAAAGTGTATTCGTTGAAGTCTCACTACAGGCACTAAAACATCAAAAGACAAATTTGATACAGGTCAGAATTGGATTTCTTATTGTTATTTAGTTAACACATGCACCAGATTTCATACCAGTTAATTAGCCTGTGATTGCCTCAGACACATTAATAATGCAATCAACAACAAAGGTTATAAGGTAAGCATTAACTTTGGATCCTCAAGCTGGACCGAAAGGTCAGAAAAATAATGAATTTTTCAAACAATTTCTACCTTTGTCATTTATATGACAGAGTCTTCAGGGGAGAATCTTCTGGAACTGATGGAGCCAGAGGCAGCTGCTGTTCTTTAAGACAGTTATTTGAAAATGAGCTACAAATCAAGACTTTTTACCTGGTAGCTTTTTCTCTACTGGCTTCTGTTCAGGTTTCTCAGGACATCTAATTGTCAAACCTTAAAGAAAAACAGTGAGCTATTAGTGAATGAACGCTGAGTCTTTCTAGTCTGTTTCTATTAAAAATTGTTCCCTCTAGCTCAGCCTGATCTAAAAAATAAGAAAAAAAGAAGTCGCTTGGATCTAAGCAGCTAAGATAGCATACTCATTCTCTTAAAAGTGAAAAGTAATTTTATCAAAAGAATCAAGTTTTTATTATCTTTGGTAAATCAGGGAAAATACTTTAAAAGAGACTCCCCACTACTTAACCTTTTTTGGTCAAAAGGAGCATTTATGTGAAACAAATGCTTACTTTCTAGTTAACTTTTGAAGATAACGTGCAGTAGAATGGAAACTGCTTACTCAGTTTAAAGCAGGTTTTTGACACACAGTATCTCAAGAGCACCACACAAGCACACTTTTAAGGAAGATATTAGTCTTATCTTTTACAGAGATAAAATGACTCATGCTTTTAAAAAAGGCTTCTATTGTCTCTAGCCTGCTAGATTCCTTGTTCTATTTAGGCTTCCACTTAAATGCATTAGAATGTAATGCCTTAAAACAGTATTTTGCCCATGGAGTAGAGTAAGAAAAGGTTCTTTGATCAACTGAGAAGGAAAGCTAAGTGAATTTTTAAGTCTGGGATGTAACCTAGTTTAAATATGTAGCCAGCCCCAAATATAAAATTTCTTCAGTGTCCTAAAGTTAAGCTGAGGTTAAAATCTCAAACATCTTCTGCAGAGAAGCCATTCACACTGTCAGAATGTCCTATTGGTTACCTCTAGTCTCCATTAAGTCTCTTAAGAAAGTCGTTCAGCTTGGGTTGAGGGGGAAAGAGAGTACACAGAAGCAGGTATCTTGTCAAACTCACTGATACAGTTCAGAGAAGCAAAATTACACACTGGAACTTGATGACATCTCAAAGGCTTCTGAACCTTTTGTTCTCCATATACACCCAGGAAACATTTAAGCTTATACTAAAATATTTTAAATGCAGAAAGAAGAATTGTGACCATTTCTGGCCTCTTACTCAGAAGTTGACTTTTCAGAGTTGAAGGCTGTTGTCCCTTCAGTTCTCCTTCTTCAGGTGCCCCATATTCTGTGTGAAGGAAAGTGCACATAGACATGAACCTTTCAAAGACAGAAACTCAACAGCAGCCCTAAGAGCACTGTGGTGCTGCATCAGGCACAAGCCTGCTCCCTCAGTTCCCTCAGCAGCCGGGATACTGAGCATATAGATAGTGGTAAGCTCAAACAACACCTTGACCGCCTTGGTCAACTGCTGGAGCATTTAGGAGGGTGCACATGGGATTGGGTGGAGCGGGTGACAAGGCACATGGTGGTGCTTCTTAACATTCCTGCTTTAAAAAAGGCCCAGGTGGAGACAGTGCTGCCTGCTCACCAGTAGAGTTAGGGGGCCGATGCTCACAGGTTCTTGAGGCAGCAGTGCCCAGAGGAATGTTCTATGCAGCTGCCCCACAGAAGCTAAAGGTGTTAGCACATAGGACTGCCAAGGGGTTGGTTTTCCTAAGGCAGTAGAAGCACATGGGGAAAGCATCAAAGGGAAAGGAAACTGAAGACATACCAAACCAGTACTACCACAGCACCAGGAACGAGGAAATGTAAAATACGGAATCAAAGGTTGGAAAAGACCTCTAAGATGTTCAAGTCCAACCGTCAGCCCAACACCACCGCACCTACTAAACCATGTCCCAAAGTGCCACATCTACACTTCTGCTGAACACCTCCAGGGAATGTGACTCCACTGCTTCCCTGGGCAGCCTGTGCCAATGCTTCACCACTCTTTCAGTGAAACTTTTCCTAATACACAATCTGAACTTCCCCTGGTGCAACTTGAGGCCATTTCCTCTCATCATATCACTTGTCACTTGGGAGGAGACCAGCACTCACCTCGCCACAACCTCCTTTCAGGCAGTTGTAGAGAGCGATGAGGTCTCCCTTTCAGCCTCTTTTTCTCCAGGCTAAACAACCCCAGTTCCCTCAGCTGTCCCTCATAGGACCTGTTCTCCAGCCCCCTCACCAGCCTTGTTGCCCTTCTCTGGACATGCTCCAGCCCCTCCATGTCCTTACCATAGTGAGGGGCCCAGAACTGAACACAGTACTCGAGGTGTGGCCTCACCAGTGCCGAGTACAGAGGGACCATCACTTCCCTAATCCTGCTGGTCACACTATTTTACAGTACTTGTACTTACTAAGACAAAGCGATGGATATCTGGGATGGGCAGCAAGAAATTCTTCACTTGGTTTGTTTTTCTCTGGGTTCCAATGCCCACCAGCTGCTAACCAGTCATTTCCAAATATTTTGCGATAATCAAGCTCTGCTCCTTTTCTTTCAGCAGGAAGGATCTGTACCCACACAAGAATAGTGCATAACAATTATACAACTTTCCGGAGAAGAAAAATCTAATTAACAACTCTGACTCCTTGCTATTCCTTAGGCGTTCAATGTTTTGATGCCCCACTGACTGGGTGATGGAACATTTAGCACTCTACTTTTTATGCATCCAAATAAACAGTAATTTTAAAATAAACTGAAAACAGTTTCTAAGGCAACGATTTAGTATTTTTCCCCACACTCAGGCAATTTGTTGAAGTATCATGTACCTCACACTTGTTCAAAACCTCCAGTTGACTTATCTTGGCAATAATTAGCTGTCTCAGGGTCTCTGGGTTCTTCTCTGTGTCCATGACAGGGTTATTTTTACACTGTAGTGACCGCAAACTTGGCAGTTTGTCAATCTCATTGATAGTTGACCACTGAAATGTAGAGGAATAGTCTTTTGAGGAACCATAAAACATTGTTTCAGAGCAATACACAGTAACACTGACTTTTCCTGTACAATGACCATGACTGAAACTATTCCTTTGGCCAGGAAAATCAAGTACTATCATCCTGTTCATGTAGCTAAGGTAAAAACTGTATGACATTGAATTAAGATAAAAAAAACCCAAACAAACGAGGGACTATTCAGCAGTTTGGATCATTGGGATTCTGCGGGAGGAATTTAGACATTATGAAGAAATTCTTCATGCTGAGTGTGGTGAGGCCCTGGCACAGGTTGCCCAGGGAAGCTGTGGATGCCCCCTCCCTGGAAGTGTTCAAGGCCAGGTCGGATGGGGCCTGGGGCAGCCTGGGCTGGTGGGAGGTGTCCCTGCCCATGGCAGGAGGGGTGGAACCAGGTGGGCTTTAAGGTCCCCTCCAACCCAAACCATTCTGTGATTCTATGAATATGAGGTAGCAGAGGAATATGACTACCTACCATAAACATGTTTGACTAAGAGGTTAAGAAATGTTTTTAAATTTTTATATTACTTGTAAGCCTCTTTTGACCAAAGCATTCAACTGTTACCTCAGGATCTCACACAATCAAAGAAATATTAAAAAATAAAATTGTAAGGTACTCTTAAACAAAGATACATGTATTTACAAAACGTGAAACTACCACAATCTAACCTACCTGTGATATTTTATTGTTATCTATTGCAAGGTGTTTTAGTGAAGGAAACATTTTAGTCTTGCACCCTAGGAAAAAGAGTAAATTTACAAGACAACAGTGAAAACTTTAAATAAACATAATTATAAAGCTATACATACATTGCTTCTTTTACATACCAAATCCAACATCAGGAAAGTGTATAGAAGGTATTCCAGTGTTGCTAAGTATTAGCTGTTCTAATCTGAAATTTAATAGATACGACTATTACTGTACATGGCACGGAAAGGTTTTTTTGAAGAAATACTACCTCAATTTCTTTTTTCTAAACAAAGACTTCCTTTGCTTTGCCCACTCCACACAAACTCCGTGGTCCTGTCACCTTGGATAAAACTCTGTGCATACTAATACATAAAGAACTTAGTGACGTGATAAATCACTTTTGTTCCACAAGTATATAATAAAAACCTAACAACATACAGCTTAAGAATATGTTAACTATACAACAAAAATATTATATTAAAATAGCTCAATTAAATAATTGCATTACTCTCCTCAAGAGGGCAAAATGCCTCTATTTCATAATTCCATATATCTTCAGTGCAACATCAATACCATCACATTGTGGTCAAGAAAAACTATGGAGATGAACATCCAGGACAAAGAATTTCCAGCAATTTTGTTTAACAGCTACCTGGGGAGGTGTGCTATTAGATGCAGCTGATTTCCATCCAGTAACTGGTTGCCTGAAAGGTCTAACAACTTCAGGGTCTGCAGGACATTATGAGGCCTGCGACATCGGAAAAAAATAAACACAAAAGCAGAACATTTGAAGTTATTTGTTAATGAAAACACTAGTTTTCTAAGTATATAACTGCATGCAAAAAATTGTGTACATTTACAAATGTTTTGAAGTACACCACGTGAAGTTTGCATCATTTATTTTACAATTATGTCACAGTGATGTAAATGTAACAGGAGTGTAACTTTACATGCTGTGCAACTTCGTAGTACATCAGTCAAAAATGACTGACTGATGTTACTCACCTTTCCAAAACGGTAATATTATTAGAAGCAACGTGCAATTCTTCAAGCGCTGGCCATCCTGGAGCAAAAAGGAGAACCTAGGAGCAAAACTTCATTTAATGTAACAAAAGTTGAGAAAAATTTTACCAGAAATTGTACTTCACGCAGCGTTCCTCAGAAGAAACTATAGCTCCTAAACACAGAGAAACAAGTACTATGGATCGCTTTGCCCTCCCTTTCTTCCAGCTGGCGCTGTCCTGTTTCTGATCTCAGCACAGATGACCCTGAACAGGTTCTGCACAGTCACAGACTTAACAGTTCCAGCTTGAGGCAAGCAGCTGCCCCACCTCAGGCTGCGTGACCTGCAAACTGGGTTTAGTTTACTCAACAAGGTTGGAGTGATCATGTTTTCCTTATGATGAGGAGAGGAAATGGCAGTATATACCTGACTGCTAATGGTTCTGAAACTTTTGCATGTCTCATCAAGTCTGACAGACTTCTAAAATGTCTTAATTTGTTAGAGCTTGAAGGCTTCTCTGTCATAGGACTGTGCCAGCATATGAAACCATTAAAAATGAAGAACTGCATTAAGTCAGCTCCTAACCTGAAGCTTTCGAGTACTCTAAAGAAAAAAATTTAGTTCAAAAACGTTACAAATTCAACAAGCATTTGCTTTAAATCTTATTTAAAATTTATTTCCAAATTACATAAAAATTATTATTTAATAAAGATTTATTTATTTGCAAACATTCAGCTGAGAACACATCTTTAAAAAACCCCACTTACTATCAAGCAATAGAAATTGCTGGCATGAAACCCAGTTTTGTATGCAGTTGTGACATTCTTATATATGCCAATAAGTTTTAACTTTAATTAAAATATTTTTAGGCTTTTCAGACTTTGCTTATATGTCCATTGACAATCACTGTATTTCTCTTCTGCTTGAATCATATTCACTATTATTTTCTATTAAAAAGTTGCCTTTTCAAAGTACAGGTAAAGCAGGAACATTTTCCAGTCAAAGTCAACGTCAGGTAGGTGTCTTTATTTTTTCCATTTTGTTTGCCTGCCCTAGAAGATGACTTTTAAGCATAGGCTTATGTCTCCTCACTTATAAGGGAATGAATCAAACAAATTTCAATTTAATAAAAAAGATTTCTGAAACAAAAATGTCTTTTCTGCCTATGATGAATGGTCAGCTACAGTAATTTGTTTAACCTGTGCTATGTCTGTGCTGCATGTAACCAGCCATCGTGTATTTCCAGAATTATCAGTACATGCAAAAAACTCTAAGCCAGCCTCCTGCTGATGCAAAGTGATGCCGCCAAAACAAGTACTTTGTGTCATAATGATGTGCGTTTGCATTTATTCAATTACATAAATAAAAATATAGATAAATCTTCAATAACTACAAAGAAACAAAAAGTTTTCATTCACACAAACCTTTAAGAAATGAAGTTATATTATACTCTGATTGCTTTATCTTAACTTGGTAATTCACAATCATAAGCAAAGTCAAATGTTTCTTATTAGATTCCTGTGCCAATATAAATTCCTAGATTATGTAGAAACTACATTAGTTACGGTGTAACTAATACAGTTATGCCACAGTTCCTTTTCTAAGGATTACATTTCAGTAGACTAATATAAAGTATAAATGTTTATTGTCCTTTTCTTGCCTCAAACCACTAACAATAGAAATAAAACCAAACCAGGAAAGGTTATTACCTCTGTCCATGTTATCTCAGTTTGATTAAGTGCCAGAATCTTCAATTTTGGAAATACACTGGATACAGAAGTTGATGTAGATGGAAATTTCATCTTGTTTTCACTATGTAAAAGGAATTATTACTAGCATAATGAATAATTGTATTTATTCAAGTCACTAATTTGGAATTACTTATTAAAGAAAAAAAAGAATCTACACAAAAAAATATAAAAATTCACCGCTATAGTGTTAATATTTAAAAACATTATAAAATATCCTTCTAGTTATATTCAAATGTAACTCTTGCTTAATTTGCTTTCCTACTTCATAAATGCATATATATTCTTCTGAGGCCACAATGTGACAAAAATATATTAGTTAATATTAAATGAAACAAAGTCAGATTTTGGGCTTAAACTCCTTTGTGGCAATTGAAAATAAAGAGCCTACATGACTACCCAGACCCTAGTAAAACAAAATATGTAAAATCTAAACTCAATAACAAAATATCACTATAAAATAGTTAAAAGCATCTTAAATCTGCAGTTTTCAAGTTAGCTTTCATTACTCACCCCTAAACAAAGAGGTTTTTTAATTTTCTCAGGTCTAATGCACCTGCATATTATGCTAAAAATCTCTCATTTTACTGAGAGTTATACTTACACACTTATAGGTTAAATTTCCTCCTTTTAAACAAACTGTTAGAGAGCTAGTGAATGCCTAATCACTTGCTTTTCTTCCAACATTCTTTGCACAAAAAAGTCAGTAAAAGACTTACCTGCTAATGTCTTTCTTTTTTGAAGTAATCAGAAGGTCAAAGCAATAAAACCCAAATTCAGATGCTTTCATAAGCACCAGATTCCAGCATCAATCCTATTTTGCTTTCCAATTTTATCACAAATAACTTTTGAAAATCCTTCAGTCTAGACTACACTTCTCAAAAATGAAAAAATTATTCTAGGTGAATTAAAATAAATTCTCTGTATTCTCATGCAGGCTGATAATAATAAATCATGACAATATAGGCTCAAGACAAAGTTAGATTTACAAATAGCATCCAGGTTGCAAACAGATGTTCACTGTTAAATACTGAAGAAAATGGAACATCCACTACTATTTTAAAAAAATACATCTTTGTCACACTAACTATAAGAAGAAATAAAAAAATGGGGTCACTTTTAAATTAAATTAACTTGGTATTTATTTCAGTTCAGTTTATATCACTTCCAATTGTTTTAGCTACATTGTGTGTGCCATACAGCAAAGGCTTTGGAAGCTGTTAATCCAGCAGTGATCTCCAAGATTCTGAAAGAAGTATTTTGGGTTTCTGCCTTCAAGTCCTATTGCCCTGCTGCCGTCTCCAATGACTGGCAAGAGCTCCAGAACAGCTGAACAATTCTGCTTAAAGACTCAGCAGTCAGGGTGTTAACCTTGACAATAAAACAAACTTCCTAAAGTGGCAGCTATAACATTAACTTCTCAAAATTAGTGGTTTAGAATGCTGCTTATTTAGAAACTGTAATCCACTGCGTTAATTCACACCAAGAAAATTATTCTGGCACGTGCCAGCTACAGTGTTTATACATGTGTGCTATAAATGTTCTTTATTTTGAAATTATTTTTGTGAATTCTTTCTTGTTTCAGTGGAATTGCAGCTTTATTTAACAACATCCTCCCTTCCTTCTTCATCACTGAAGAGGGAGATGTTCCCCTAGGTCTGCCACCATAATCCACAGTTCTTATCAGCGTCATTTCAGGACAGGAATGAACTGGGTGTCTTAGGATACTTAAGTTTTGTTTAAAGCACTACAAGATATTTTAGTTTGGTGTCAAGACAGTATTGATGGAAGCATCATTCTTAAACAAAAGTGAGATCCTAAAGACTTACTTGTCTGGGCAGTCAGAATAAATTAAAAAAAAAGAAGAAAACAAAACCAGAGGTAAAGTCTTAAGACACTCAGAATTACTGGAACAGAAAATTAAAGAAAAGAAATATATTTACAGTTTTTCTATGCAGAAAAAAATTCTAAACTCACGAAAGATAAAGTCTAGTTAAAAAATGCTATGAGATTTTTAAGTGATAAGGATGTATTCCTGGTGCTCTCAAAGCCAGGCTGCAACTCCTGCAGCAGCACCACCTCAAGGTCTTGATTTCTTCTGATTGGCCCATGTGCCAGCGGAGACCCAGCACTCTGCCAGTGCCACGCAGTCCCTAAGCACGAGTACCCAGAGTCTGACCTGCTGCACACGCACACAGCAAATTTGTCTGGGTCTGCTCTGAAGCCCTTGCTGCAAACCAGAACCACTGCACACATGCGATGTGGATGCACACACACCTTAACTCAGTTCTGCCTTGGGGCAAACTAAGCTTTAAAATCAAGAAAATTAATTGTCTTAGATATCACAGAAGTATGTAAGGGCATCTCACAATACTGTAAACCTAAGCCTCTATACTCCTTTTTTCCTGATTTCTGTAACAGTGCTCTGAGTGATTCAATTTTTTTACCTTCAGTCTAATGGCTTAACAAAGTTTACAGACCCCATAAAAATCTATAATGCTTTTTAATCCAGTATCCCTAGTCAACAAGCCAATTTGCATAAAAATGATGAAATCTGTTATGTAGAAAACATTGTCAATTGCTTAAATTTCTGTAAATGTTTAATGGCTGAAATCTGTATTCTATTTTTCAGACAAACTGTGTTGTTTATAATTTACAAAACAACACGAAACATCCATCTATCTCAAGCACTTCTCCAGAATTTTGTTTTACACGGATGCTAAATACCTAGGATTCTAGTCTTTCCTCAAAAAGGGATGTCTGAAAAGTACAGCACACACATGAATTAAGGACAAGATTACAAAAAAGGATGTAAAAACTCAGCTCCCATTAAAATGCGTATTGAGGGACCTAGTTACCTTTAGAAAGCTGACCCCATATCTAAAAGAGCCTCTTCTTTTTCATCCCTGCCCCAAAGGAACAGAAACCCAAATATGAATATTTATACCTGATATCCAGTGTTTCCAGATTTTGAACTTGAGAACCAATGTCTGTTACTGTTTCCCAAGCTGAGATTAGATTTTTTGATAGATTCATATATCTGATATCTGAAATTTCACATTAAGAAAAAGACACTTATCTCAAATCTGAACTTCATTTTTCAGAAATTAGACTTAGGATCTGTTTTTAAATCAAATAAACAGAAGCAGATTACACTTGTTTGGGCTAAGAGTTATAGGAAATATTATTTTGTTTTGTGGTATACAAATGGTTTATGGTTTTATAAAAGAGCTTGACTTTACAAACTCCAAAATGTATTAATTTCTGTAGTGGCAGGAAATTTTACTAGTCCTTACAAATGAACAAATGATATCTGATTTGTTTTCTGTAATATTGCTGTAATAGTCACAGTATATTGAGTATATTATTTATCATATATTGGGAACCTCTGGTGTTTACATAACACATCAGTTGTGTATTTATGGCATTATTTATTCTACACCTAAATTTAAAAAAAAAAAAAAACATTGCTAAAGCTTTCCGAAATTACAATCACAGTAGTAACCTATGATAATATTTCTATTTTTATCCACCATTTGCATTCCCTTTCAGAAACTGTAGGCATCTGCTTTTAAACTCTGTAAAGATTGCATTAAGTGTCTAAATATAAACTGCAGTTTTAAACATATTTTTAATAAAAGGATAGAAATATCATTCATTGAAGTAAACACGTGCAATGCTAAAACATATACTTGATTTGTGGTGTCACACAACATAGCAAAAAAAAAGGATACTAGCACAGGTTCTGCCGATTTCCTCTTTCTGACCAGCATGGCTCACTGCACACTCACGCACTGAGATATCTACCAGCTGGTTCAGTCGCCTAAATCAGAAAAAATGTTGTTAGGTAATCCTCAAACAGAAACAGGTACATTATATAAATAACTGGCTGTTACAACTAAATAATATCCTCTTCACACATATCTCCTCCTTCAGAATTAGCAGTGCGCAGACCGGTACATGGCAGTGTCTTTCTTACTCAAAACCAGGCGCATTGCCTATGGTTTTTGCCTTTACATTGCTACTACAAAATAGGTCTGGTTCAATCACACACACACTGCCCCCCTCCCCGAAAAAAAACAAACAACTCTCATCCAAATGAAAAAAAAAAAAGAGTGATAAACAGACAAAATATAGTCATGCAAATTGGAATTTATTTAGAAGTACCAAGTTAAACAATGTTCTTGTAATACTTTTTGCAAGATGTTTCCAAGTTATTTGGGCATTTTTTACATCACTTATTGAAAGACTCCCCAAGAACAACTGCTTAGTATATTCTGGGAGACAAAGGATGATTAGTGGTGGAATATCAGATCAAAAGGAGACTGCCACCTGCTGAACTCTTACCTCTCTACTGCTGGAGATCATTAAAACTGCAATCTACTACACATCATTCATTTACTTCCTTTCTTACGCTTCCAGATAAACAAAGACGACATGAACTGACTGAAAGACTTCTTCACTAGCACTACAGTGACTTTCTACTTTCCCTCTCTTAGTTACAAAGCCATTACTTATATAAGTAAACAAAGATGAAATAATACTGTACAGTATTAAGAAAATATTAAAACACAACTATTTAAAAAAGACTATGCATGTGCATAATGTTATCAATATCATGACAATTTATCTCACTCATTCCTACCCAAATATCATCACCATCTACTTCGTCACATCAAAATTAGGATTATGAGCACTCAAACATGACATAATCCCAATTCCTATCCGTACAACAGATGAGGAAGCCACAATAGGAAGGTTTCTTGTTTCTTCAACCAGAGTGCAGTTTGACTTACTTTTAGAGATATGATGTTATATGCAAGGCAGCCAGCTTCCTTGCCTTCCAGTTGAACTACTACTTGACTGATCAATTGTTTAGAGTGTATCTTACATGTTCATATATTACACTTGCCTTTGCCGTTTTGCAAGAGAATCCATGCCAACAAATTCCACAGTCTTTCCAGATACCATGACATTCTCTGTCCCATGTTGAACATCTTGCTCATCATTCAATCCATACCGACCCTTTACTGCAGTAAGAAAATCTACTCCAAAATTTGCTTTCTTTGGACGAATAAATGATCCTCCTCTTAGATGTCTAGGAAAGGAGAAAAAGCCAGGAAAAGGTGAAATATTGAAAGTCATTATAGGAATGACTAGTCTCAAAAGTACTAATTATTACTTTTTAAAAATACAGGCAACCAAAGCAGTCAAAAGGCAATTCTACAGGCCAATTTTAGATGTCACTGTTCCCACTTAGTAAGACCAGATAAGACTTACAAAGTACCTTTGACAGTTTTTGACCCAACAAGTGCACATTCTGAGATGCCACTAGAACTGAAACACCAGATATCCAAATGTACTTATATCAGAATTACAGTGTCAGTGCCGTTATTAGAAATAACTGCTCCATAGTTACCAAATTCATTATGAATCCAGAAAATTAAGTTTCTACCTATAGATACAGAATACTTACATATCAGAATTACAGTGTCAGTGCCGTTATTAGAAATAACTGCTCCATAGTTACCAAATTCATTATGAATCCAGAAAATTAAGTTTCTACCTATAGATACAGAATTACCTAAATCATACAACAAACATATCTGGAGTCTTACCGCAGCTTAAGGCCCACATGAATACTCAAAATAGTCATTGTCTTCTTTTCTTTGACTTGAGTAACTAATTTCTAATTCTAAGAGAATACAGCCTTGTCCTTCCATCCACACAAATGACATAAGATGGAAATTGTACCACTTGGAACTCTTATACATACTCAAACTTTTAAAAATTCTGATACTAACTCAGTAACAATTTTGAAACTGAACATTTATCAGAATTATCCAGTTAATGTATATTCCATACAGTATATTCTATACAGTAGTATGAATTTTCTTAGTTTTTCTTTAGTACTGAAAAAACTTGATAGCATGACAATTTTTTGCCATGCAATTGCTTTGACAATTTATATCAAAGTTAGGATGGAGGCACAGTATTTGGGAAGCAATGGTGAAGACAAGTTGTGGGAATGGTATCACAGAGCAGACTGAGGATCTGATAGTCAGAAAACAGCAGGAAGAAAATTGGTAGTTATGATCATCTGTCCGCCTTCCAGCTGAGAAGAGTACAAACTTTGGTTGGAAAGTACCAGGAAGAAGAAATCACTTATGTAGATAAAACTCCACTTTTCAAAACAGCATGTAAATGTCAAGCGGCTAATTAGCAAACCATAATATAAGTCACCAATGCTACCGAGTTCAAAATTCTCTCAGAAAACCAGTAGCTAGAGACTCTGAATCCTATGGACCCATTACAAGTAGATGGAATAGCTTGGGCACCATATATTTACATTTTTATTAAAGAATCAGTACCAGTTTCATTCATTACCATTTTGAATACTTATCTAAGCACTCTCATATCCTAATGAAGGAACTGGGTAGAAACTAGATATTATTTACTTTAAAAATATTTTCAGTATAGTTCTGCATCCTCTCAGAGAATATAAGTTCAGTGTGTACTTTCATGTTTAATAAGCATTTTCAGCTCTCTACATTTTTAAACCAGTATCCTTCTCTGAAGTCTTTTCTTCCATTCCTTTGAAGTTCTTCATAGTGTGCAAACATTTGGCTAGTTTAGACGTTAAATTTTCTCAAATGCAAAAATTATGTGAATCTTTCTTAACATCACTTCTTTGAATAGTAAATTACATTTTCACTGTCTCAACTCTAACATCTCTTATCTGTGAAGTATATCACTTTTGCATTTAATTAAGTCAAGTAGCTTCATAGATGGCAGACATTGCAGGATTCTAACTGAGGCTCTGGAAAGAAAACCTGAATTGTTGCCTATCTTTAATTCACCCTGGGTCCTGCTGCATGTTTATTGACACCTCCTGTCCTTTTTCCTATCACCTTTTTCCCTCCCCATTTGGTCATCATCATTCCTTTGCAGTCAGCATTTCTGCTGCTTTTCTTCCTTTGCTCTCCCCAGCCCTTCACCAGAACTAATCAAAATCTCCACATCTGCATCCCTCCTGTCATGCCATTTAGACCTACTGTAGCCAAGCCCTTTTGGTCTTTCCATCACTATACCTACTCCTAAATCCATCTGTCCTCCAGTCACCATTTCTACTGGCATCTCCAGTCTCATTGTCTTTGCAGGAGCCACTTATATCAATAGGAAAAAATGAAAAGGCAACTAGCTACCTTGTCCCTTGTCATTTGAAGCTACAGGAAAAGTACAGCACGTTTCTCTCTCAAGAGCCTTCTATTTTTTGTTTCGATTGTAGCAAGATTACAGGGTTTCTCTCTCCTATTCTGATCACTTCCGAGCATCGTGCATGCCATCTTATCTATTGTAGACTCAACTCCATTTCACAGCCTGAGCCTCTTTTTCAGTTCCATTCTATGAATTTGATCTACATTTTCAAGAACTGTCACAGAGAAGGACAGAAAAGGAGACTGCAATAGGAACCTAATTTCAGGCAAAATGACTGTGCATTCAAGGAGAGAGGTCATTTACCTGTAACTCATTTTCCCTAAAATACACTGCCTATATTAACTTTCACACTAGGGAATATGAACTGTACAAGCAATATGTACATATCAAACAACTAACCAGCACCTGGACTCACAAAAAAGCACATCTATTAGCAATCTGTTTTCATAAATAGGAACTAAACAAATAAATCCTAACCCAAAGAGTCATCCACCATGCCCATTATGAGATGGAAGAACCTGCGAACTACTGATCAACCTGACTTAAGTTGAACATTCAGACATCTGAGAACAGGGATTTTGCTCCCTTGTGTGTAAAATATCCTGCAGCCAGTAAAATGCACTATGCAGAAATGAAGTGGTAGAAGATATGTTCTGATTTACTTAAGCAGAAAATATGGAATATGCCCAAATGGGGCTCTGACAACCTGCTGGCTCTGGTTAATGCTGACTCTTCTTACTGACTTTTAAGATACAGAGATTGACCCCAATCTCAGAAGACAGCTCGTAGGACACTTCCTATTCATGATTCAGTAGGCTGGAACAATACAGCCCATCTGCTGCCATGCCCAGGGCTCCTGAAAGATAGTCATTAAAATTTAATTAGCTATCAGCTTCCATTGCTAATGTAAAACAAAGTGGAGGCACTACTCATCATTAAAGGTACATAATGGCTCTTCATATGCTACAGAAATGTCACACACCTATACTCCCAAGTACCTGAAGAATAATACAGTCATACATAAACTAAGGACTGCCAACAGTGACACACTTGAGCTGTTTGGCTGCAGAAGCAAGCTTCTGAGCCAAGGAGAGATCTCAGACTTATCAGCCTAGTTAATAAAGGTGGATGGAAGGGCTTCTTTATTCAGTACTGGCTGTTTGCAATGATTAACCCAAGGCAATTATCATCATGACTGAGGCACATATACTATAAAGCTCACAAGGTGTCATAAAACAAAGCCAGTTGAATCCATGCATGTCTTTTCTAGACAGGCTGTGAACAAGATCTCTTCCTGTCAGGGGAATTTGCTCTACAGACTAACTTCTTTTAGAGTAACTACACATTGCAGTAAAGAAAATGCTTCAAGTTTTAGAACAGTTCATGACAGCTGTGGCATCAAACGATGCTTTGTGATATCTAACACTAATCTGCTATGGTGGATCAAATTCCTGATTGTACAGTAGAAGCTTTGCAAATCAGCAAGCACTTGAAGTTCTTGCAAGTTTACCTTAGCCAAACTGACATGAACGCTGAGTCTGAGGTTTCACAAAACAGGGCAAAAGAGACATCTGCAAGTTCTAGATGCTGTCTTAGGGTTATGCTGGTGCACAGGGCACATTTGAACAGTGGTTAGCGACAACAGTTTTGTTTCAACACTGTTCTATTGACAGCAGAGCAGAAGTTTCTGATGGGTAGAGTGGCACACACTGAAACAATCAAAACTTCCTAAATCAAGACCTTTGGAAGGCAGGCTAAAAGGAAATTTGGGAATGCATTCTCCCCTTGCTAAATGGCAATCGCTTTTTCTTCATGGACACTAAAATGATATTGATGTTTTTCTGTATTTGAAGAGTTTGTTTGTGCTCTAAGCATATTTTCCTGGAGGTGAATCTGTCATTCTTGAGAGGTAGTCTAATTTAATATAAACAGATCTTCTTTTGAGCATGAACATAAATTTCACACAAACAGTAACATCTGGTCACAATTGCTGCCTGCAAATTAAAAAACATGTCCATACATAACTTATAAAACTCACTGAAGAAGGAAAAACTGAAAACATTTAATGCCTTTGCCAGGAAAACCTGACATTTCAGGACTACACAAGTATCTAAAAGTCAAAATTTCCACCAGAAGGCAACTTAATAACTAAAAGGTGGATAAAAGGCCACACAGATCTGAGAAGCAACTGTAACTCTGTCAGGCTGAAAACATCACTGAAATGAGCTTTAGTACCCTCAATTTCTCTGGCTTGCTGTGAAAATCAAACCTGGGGAAAGGGATTACAATTTAATATGGTCAATACTTGTAGTAATTAGTAATTCCAGTAACAGTAATTCTATTATCTGCTGAAATACCAGGATTCCTCTCAAGAGTGATCTGGGAAGAACAAAACAGGGGAAACGCTCCTTTCAATTACAATTCAAAATACTCTAAATCTGTTAGATACCAAAATGTTGCTCCCATCTTGTGATGTAAGCAGAAATGTCATCTAATGCTGGGGAATCCACACATCGCCCCCAGCAAAACGGGAAGGATAAGAACAGCTGCTAAAATAGCAATGCCTGTATAAACACTACGTGTGAATGGAATAGACAAAACTGACTGAAATGAGGGTTAAGGAGGAAGACAAACCTTCTGCTAGATTAAACTGAGAGGTTGGGGGGAAAGGAGGGCACTCCTCTTGACAGGCAGCATAAAAGAAACTTGAACATCTGCAACTGTGGAGAGAGAGAAGAGCGTACCAGTGCAGCAGTGAAAATCTAGTTTGAAACCATCAAATGTCTGGGCCACACAGAGCTGCTTCCTGGTCAGATGCTGAGTCTGCATCCAGTGTGAATAGACATCGTGGGGAGCAACATACACGCGGCGCATCTCAGTGCACACGTGGTGACCTCGAGGGTGCAGGGATACACAAGCTGGAGGATTCACGTCCCCCATGGGAGGTGTGTTCAGCTAAGGCAGCAGCATTCCCAGGGGAGGTGTGCGTGCCTGTAACTCACATCTCCCGAGGAGCACATGCAGATAACCGGGTGAATGGGTCTGCGGGACAAAAACTAATTTGAAAGCCCATTCGTGTTTCAAAAACTGTATATAAATTTTAACACTTTTTTAAGTCTTGATTACTACTCAGTTCTCTTGAAGGACTCTAGCACACAGCTTATTTTAATTACATGATAAACTGCTGCGACTGACAGCTAAAATAACAGCTTCCTCAGTTATTATGAAACAAGACTATTATCACGAAAAAGATAATCACAAAATGTCAGTAGAGTATGAATTGCCATTTCCACCTAATCCAGGTTGCCAGCATATTTTGAAGTACAGCTGTTTTGTTCTTTGGTTTTTATAGTCTTAAGAAGTTTAATTAGCATCACATAATATATGACCCAGATAAATATACTGCCATGAAACAAAATTTTAGGTCATAGTTCAAAAACCTTGCTACAAAGACCACATATCGCTGTAAGCAGCCCTACTGATTCACCCAAATAAGGAATACAAAGGTGATCCTCTCGTAATGAGAATTTCAAATTCAGTTTAATTTTCCTGTTATGATCTCAATTTGAAATGTACTCTGAATGATCCATTACTTTTTTTTAAAAGCATTCTTTTCAAAATTACCTTAAGAAGATTAAAAAAGGAAAAGAGTCCTTTCACAGCGTTTGTTGATAGTACAAGCTACTCCTTCAACTGCTTCTGCTTATTCAGGGAGTGAGCAAAGTAGGCTTGTAAGCAAAGAATACTACTGACAAGGTTTGAGTAAAAAAAAAAATATACAAATTGCATTTTTTTTTTACATATGTATATACATTATATAAAGAAACATAATTTCACACACATGCCCCCCCAAACAGTAGTAGTAAAGAGGTGCTGTTCTAGGTAGTGAGGTTTCTTAGCATATTTTTAATAAAATAAGGCAACCATTTCGTACTTAAGTTTGTCAGCATCTTTGCAATTGGTACACAAACTACAAACCAGTGTGCACACAGAAAGTTATGTCTGTGAGTCATGGCTGACTGCTGGAACTATTATTCATTCTCTTAGGCTCCAGGAGGAATTTATCCAATTGGAACAAAGCAGAGTATAAAGAACAGGTATTTTAAGAACAACAGTTTAAAGCTCACTATGTTTAGATTTGTTATGGGTATATGCAGTTTCACTCAAAAAGTTGATTCGTTACAACAAGAACTGAGATCACTATCTGAGATCTCATCTCCTGGAAGCACACTGATGGTTGCCAGAAAGCAAGAGTCTATACATATGTATATAAATATTATACACACACAAATGTAAAGCACTCAAGTTTCTGAAAAACATCCGCATTTTCAATTGCTTTTTCTGTTCAGAGAGATTTGGAACAGTCAGCCAATTACTTATATTATTTCTCCTGCAGCAGAATATAACTAGCTTCAACTTAGAAACTGCTTCAATTAAATTCAAAGCATTTAAGAAACAACTCTGCTAATACATTCATTCAAAAGATATGGCTGCTCTAAGACCATAATTTCAAATTCTTTAGCTAAGAAAAAATCAGCAATGTTGGGTTTTTTTCTTGCTTTAACTGTACTTATCCTCCTTAAGCCTTGCTTTATTATTACTACTAGAAGATACAAGGGAAAAAATATCCAGTCCTCACAGGTGTGGGATTTTTCTTTATTTACCTAAGGAAAAGATTTTGGTTTATCATCTTATTATCCGATAATGAGGTCTCTAGGGCTTCCACCTTACACAAATGTAGATGTTAAGAAGATACAGACTAAGAATTCTGATTTGCACTACTGAACTTAATATACTCCTTCCCTGTTTATGCCTCTTTGGCTACAGGTAAGAGCTAGTACTCCCATAAAGTATTTCAAAATAGCTACTTTTAAATTTCGAATTATTAAGTATACAAATTCTTCTGCCAATTTAGTCTGAGACCAAATGGCTCTATTTGCTGGCTTAAGAAAAATTTTGATCTGAACTGATAATGAAGTATATTCTTTAAGAAGCCCTGAACTGCTATTGGCTCTCAACACAAATACAGCAGCCTCCTTTGCTGCCTCAAGGCATTCCATTTGTCTCCAAAAGACCCTCTGGCAGATAAAAAACTAGACCTACTTTCTCCACAACATAGAAATAATAATTCCAACAGTTCTATGTCCTTTCCATCAGGAAAAATTTCTTCATCAAAAGAGCTGTTGGGCACTGCCAGAGGCTGCCCAGGGAGGTGGCTGAGTCTCCATCCCTAGAGATGCTTAAAGGATGGGTAGATGAAATGCTCGGGGAAATGGTTTAATGGTGGACAGGTACAGTTGGACTCAATGATCTGAAAGGTCTTTTCCAAACAAGTGATTCTATGATTCTACGATCATACTCCTATATTTCCATAGGAGAAAGTGACAAGGCTCATCTACTCATAAAAATGGAAATGATCGCAATTTTCACAAGGCAATCAAAGGTTATCAAATGCATGCACTGTTACTACATGCTTTTAATTATTCTTTTGGAGGAAATTCTCATGAATTTTCTCTGTCGAATCATCCATTGAGAGCAAAACAAAGTACATGTACAAACACACCACCTCTGACTCTGGAAAAATCTTTGAACCACATTCTAGCCATAGCTAGTGAGGCTTTGAAAAACTGTCACTACTACTTTTCTTGTTCTTTCACACTTCTCCAGTCATCTGATATTAGCCAACATCAGAGGCAGGAAATTAAGCAAGACAAATTTTTGGACTGACTTCATCCAGTTATTCTTATGACTTTAATTTACATGCAAGTCAAAAAAATAAAAAAAAAGATAATTGCTTATCCTCTCATCAATGGCTTTATCTTTTTCAAGACAATTAACATCAGGAATTAATTTCAGAGAAAAGTCATCATATATTTTCAAAAAAAGCAAAGTAAAAGTACATCCAAAAGCACGACCACAGAAAACTTTTAATTTATTTTCTTGGTTTGTCACTTTCTTTTATATTTTTAAAAGCCTTCTATTAGTTCTGAGTGCTCACTGTCACATGATTTAACTTAGATTGATTTCACTTGAATGAGGCACTTGAACAGTTAGAAACAAACTGTAATCAAACCACCCTTTTACAGTTGTTACCAGCCTTGGAAAGTAGGAGGTGGAAAAAAAGACCTAGAAATCTGTTTCATTACATTAACATAAGACTGGCTCTGATTCAGTGGTCAAAACAAACATCCAAGTTATCACCATGTCCTTCCTCCAAAAGCTGCCAACAGTAAAAGGTTGGGAAAAACATGACAACAGGGCAAGATTTTTAATGATATAGCCACAGAATATTCTCTCATCCTTCACCACTTCAGTGCTCAAGAACTTACTGAGCTAGCAACCCTTTGTATTTAAGAGCCATTGATGACTTCTCTTCTATTAATTCGTCCAGTTATTTTTTTAACTCACAAACTTTTAGCTGCTGCAATGTCCTATGACATGGAACTCAACAGCTTGCTTCTGTTAGCATCAAGCCTAGGGTCCTGTCTTCCCCAATTTCAGATATGTTAGGTGCTCAAGTCTTTAAAATTTACGTGTAATGTATGTATATACTCAAAAACCCCCGCACGGCTACACTGTGTTTTGCATGTATTCAATGCAAGCATACTTAGTTCCTCGGTGATAAAAATACAATCCAAATCATTAGTAGGAACTTTGTATTTTCCCATAACAAGATATAAATGAGTCATCCTGTATCCAAATCTAAACTATATTTGAGACAGTTAACACAGACCAATATTGCATTTTAGAACTACCTAATGAAGGTAAGTAGGACATACTGAATTCCTTACTAAAGCAGAAGGTCTAAACCTGCTAAAGGTAATATTAATAGCATCCAAAAGTCACAGTTTATTACATACCTCTGAAAGCACAACTTGTATTTTCTATTTATTTACCATATTCTAATCCATGTAACTGGATTAATAGCAATATGACAGCCCTTATGGCACAGCCAGTCACAGCATTCACGTTTGTTATCTTTTCAATATCAGCCAACTGATAACAGACATTTTCCCCTAAAAATTGCAAAAATTCCCATGACTATCTTGTCAATACACATGACATGGCACTGTGAATAAACTCACCTGCACTTGAAATACTGTGTTCCTTCATAGGTACCATCATGCTTTCCTCTCTGAGGATCATCCCATTCCACACCAAGCCAAATTCCTGAAAGATACGACAGATACATTTTCAAATTTATGGCCTCACAGTCACAGAAATCATGGTTGGAAGGAATCTCTTCAGTTCATCTAGCCTAACTTTCTTTCTCAAAGCAGGAGCTTGTCACCAGCAATAAAATGAATCAGCCAGGTAAGTCTTTACCTTGTTAAACCTTGAAAATCTCCAGATTCCTACTGATCTGAGCAGCCTCTTCCAGTACTTGAATTACTTCTGTAGAAAAAATGATTCTCATGCTGTCCAATTTGAACCTTTCCAGTCACAATTTGTGGCCATTGTTCCTTATTACATAATCTAATACCAGTAAGAAGAACATGGCTTCATCATCTTTGTAACAAAATTATTGTTATTTGTCACAAAAGTGGTCTATGCACTTGACCACCCTGGTAGCCCTCCACCGGATCCTCTCAAGTTTACCCACAGCCCTCTTGAATCGAAATGGTCCCAAAACAGATGCATTATTCCATGTGCAACCTTATCAAGAACTGCTGCCCCTAGAGGAGGATAACAGCTTCCTTTGATTTGTTGCCCATGTTCATTGTTCTAAGTTAACCCAGTACAACACACACCCTGCTTGTGACAAGAGCTGACTGTTGCCTCATGTTCATGAGGGTATCCACCTTAACTCTGAAGTCCTTCACAACAGACTGTGGGTTGCTACTGCTTCCCACTCTGTACCAATGCAAAGATTTATTTGATGCTACATTAGAAAACTTATCCTTCTTGAATTTCTCAGGCCCAACGCAAAAGTTCATGGAGCTTGCTTTGGATTGCAGCTCTACCTTTGTCACATCAGGGTGAACACCGTTCATTATCTGAGACACCGATGAATATGTTAAACAATACAGACCCCAGCACTGACTTCCGTAGTACTTGGTTATTACCAGATATGAAGTTATTGATTACCACTTTTCCACTTGACAGACCTGCAGACTTTCAATCCACTTAACAGTCCCTTCATCTGGCTTTTATTTCCCCAGCTTCCAAATAAGATTCTTTGCAGGGACACAGTTAAAAGACTTTTTTAAGTCAAGGAATATTACATCACTTTTTCTCCCTTTGTCCACCTTTCCAGTCATATCAACACAGAGGGTAATTAACTTTGCCAAGCACAACTTGTTCCTTGTTCTTCTATACAAGTATCAAGTATTCTCAACTACCATAGACTTGGAAACAAACTCTAAGGGAACATGCTACAGGAGCTTTCATGGGACTGAAGTGAGGCTGCGGAGCCTACAGTTCCCTGGTCATCCTTCCTGCCTCTTCTAGAACTGTATGCAAGGCTCGTTTCCTTCTAAGAATCAGCTGTCTCCCTATTCTCTGGGCACCCTGTGCCAG
>VWPV01005746.1:0-11276 GCA_013389885.1 Geococcyx californianus
TTGCAAAAGACCTTTAAGATCAATAAGTCTAACCATAAATCCAACACCTCTAACTCCATCACTAAACCATGTCCCTAAGCACCACATCTCTACGTCTTTTGAATCCCTCACAACAAGATCAAGCAGCTTTCCTTCAAAACTGAGGGTGCCTCTTGGGGTACATGAAGTAGGTCAGACTTCTGCCTTAGGAACAGCTAGGGCCAGCACGATCATTGTGAAAAATCTTTCACCAGCAATTGTGTGCGTGTATGTTCCTAGGGAACATCATTATAAATCTTTTAGTATTAAAAGGAACTGGAAGGTAATGAAGAAAGGCAACAGAGAGCTTCCTGCTTTTCTAGTCCGTAAAAGGAGGTTGTGCTGGTACTCTTACTGAGGAAGCAAATGGAAAGAAATGGGTCACAGAATCAAAGAATGGTTTGGATTGGAAGGAACCTTAAAGATCATAGTGTTCCAACTCCCATGCTATGGGTAGGGACAATTATCCTGATAATAACTGTCATCAGTTATCCCTCTCCTTATAGCAACATCTTTCAGTTTCACAGAATCATAGGATCACAGAATAATTAAGATTGGAAAGGACCTCTAAAATCACCCAGTCCAACCATCAGCCCAACACAACTGCACCTACTAAGCCATGTCACAAAGTGGCATATTTACACATTTTTAACACCTTCAGCGATGGAAATTCCAGCACTTCCCTGAGCATCCTGGTCCAATGCTTCACCACTCTTTCAGTGAAGAAATTTTTCCTTATGTCTAGTCTAAACCTCCCCTGGTGCAACTTGAGGCCATTTGCTATCAATCCTGTCTCTTGTTACTTGGGAGATGAGACCAGCACCCACCTCACAACAACCTCCTTTCAGGCAGTTGTAGACAGGGATAAGGTCTCCCCACAGCCTTCTCTTCTCCAGGCTAAACAGTCCCAGTTCACTCAGCTGCTTCTCAAAAGCCTTGTGCTCCAGATCCATCACCAGCTTCATCACCCTTCTCTGGACACACTCCAGCACGTCAATGTCTTTCTTGGAGTGAGGGGCCCAGAACTGAATACAGGACTGGAGATGCAGCCTCATTCAGGGCTGAGACAGGGGGACAACCCCTTCCCTGCTCCTGCTGGGTGCATTATTTCTGATACAAGCCAGGAAGTTGTTGCCCTTCTTGGCCACCTGTGCACACTGGCTCATTTTCAGCTGCTGTCAGCCAACACCCTCAGGTCCTTTTCCACCAGGCAGATTTCCAGCCACTCTTCCTCAGGTTTCTACCTATCCACCCGTCTATTTTTAAAGATTACATAAAACTATAGAACCATTGAACAGTTTGGGTTGGAAGAGACCTTAAACATCATCCAGTTCCAACCTGCGTCCTGTGGGCGGGGCCACCTCCCACCAGACCAGGCTGCTCAAGGCCCCATCCAGCCTGGTCTTGAACACTTCCAGAGCGGGGTCAGCAACAGCTTCCGTGGGCAACCTGCGCCAGTGCCTCACCACCCTCAGTGTGAAGAACTTCTTCCTAATGTCTAACGTAAATCTCCCCCCTTCCAGTTCATCCTCATCCTGTCACTACTGTAAAAAGTCCCTCCCCAGCTTTCTTGTAGGCCCCTTCAGCTTCTGGAAGTTCTCCTGGAGCCTTCTCCAGGCTGAACAACCCCGATCCTCTCAACCTGTTTGCATAGCAGAGGTGCTGCAGCCCTTGGATCATCTTCGTAGCCACCTGTGGGCCCGTTCCAACAATTCCGTATCCTTCTTATCTTGGGCATTCCAGAACTGGACACAACACTGGACATCTCGTTCCGCTATTTGTTTTCCTTGGCGTATTTTCCCGATTTGCATCACGCCAGCGGCTGCCCGGGCCAAGCCTTATCTGCTGCCCTTGGGCTGAGGAGCAACTGCGCTCACGCCAGCTCCCATCCCCCCTTCAGAAACGCTTCCCATTTAACGCTCAGGTGGGACGGGACGGGAATCACTCCCGCAGCCGCAGGGAAACGGGAGTCGGCGCGGGGCGGCCGGAGCCACGGGGGTCGGGATGGCGGTGCGAGGCGGGATGGCGGGGTGGCTGCGGGCGCTGAGCCGCAGCCTGGGCACCGGTAAGGGCAGCGGACACTGGGCTGCGGGGCCTCAGTCGCCGCCTGGGCTCCGTGCGGTCGCGGGGAAGCGGGGGGGTAGCGCTGGGGCTGCAGGGGCTCAGGCGCCGCGGCGGCAGCGGGAAGGCAATTGCAATTTTCGTTCGGTTTTTTTTGGTGTTTAGGACTGCGCGATGACCCGGGGAGGCTCTGCTCGCCCTGCGGGGTCTGCTGGAGCCCGAACCCCCACGGACTAACTCTCCCTGAAAACCCGCTCACATCAGGCTTTTCGATGGCAGCACCGTGCCTGTACATGGGGCGGGGGCAGAAGAGCTTTCAGGGGAGCCGTAGGTCCCTTTGAAACAGATCCAAAGGCGGAACTTCTCTTAATTACGGTTTTCAGTTGGCATTTTGGGGGACTGGGCTCTTAGAGTCACAGAATCATAGAATGGTTTAGGTTGGAAGGAACCCGTACAGTTCCAACCCCCCTGTCCTGGGCAGGGCCACCTCCCACCAGCCCAGGCTGCTCAAGGCCCCATCCAGTCTGGCCTTGAACACTTCCAGGGAGGGGGTATCCACAGCTTCCCTGGGCAACCTGTGCCTCACCACCCTCAGTGTGAAGAATTTCTTCCTGATGTCTAGGCTAAATCACCCCTCTTCCAATTCAAAGCCATTCCACCTCATTCTTGTCACTCCATGCCCTTGTAAAAAGTCCCTCTCCAGCTTTCCTGGAGCCCCTTCAGGTACTGGAAGGTGTCTGTAAGGTCTTGTAGGTGATCGCTTCATTAGTTCTGTGAGTTGATGTGAGGGAAACTTTGTTCATTTACATTTTAATAAGGTTTTGAAGCAATTTCTAAAACTCAGGGATTTAACAGTGAATGTGTAGTTCTGAGCAGATAAGGATGCAAAAAGAGAATATATATAAATGATAACTTTTTATAGTATCTTGCTTAATTGCACTTCCAGTTAAATGAAAGGTAGGACAGTGTGATGTTTTTAGCGCTTTCAAAAGAGGGCAGACAATGGCAGTGAGAGTTGCCAGGGCCAAAATTGCACCATGTCTGCCCTGGGCAGCTTCACCAATGCTGCTCCTGTGCCCACAACCCAGGAGCCCCATTTCAATGCAGCCCTGAGACTGCAGTCCCGGCTCAGCCGAGCCACAGCTATAGCCTTGCCAACCCATGCATCCTTCAGCCCTTTGTCCAGCCCTGCCTCTGGCCCTATCTCCAGCTCCTGACTGAAATCCCTTGTTGGACGCTGGCCGTTCAGTTCCTGTGCTTACGTGATGCACTATGTGTGGACCCTGTTTTGTCCAGCTTGTTTGGATGTGTTGGGACTGCACTCTGGTCCCTGAGAGCACTGCCTCTGCTATGGTCACCATGGGTTCCTGCTCATGCCCTTCTAGGTGATTCCTACTTTGCTGCTCCCAGATAAGGATTTGTGTTGGAAATTGATTATTTTTAAAGTCTCCTTCTGTCTAAATAAAAGTCCATGTGAAATGAAACCTGAATTTTAGCAGATGAGAGGCACTTTTTTCCTAATCAACATTTGCCTTTAAAAAGATATGTTACTTAATAATTTTTCCCCCCAAGAAAATCTCTTAGACAAAACCTCCGCACCTTGCTTTGACTGTAGCTTGTGTGTTCTATGAACAAGCTTATTGAAAAACTTTCAGATGTGCACTTGACTAAGTGATAATTATCTTACTATTTTTAGTTGCCTCTAGACAGCAGAAATGGAAAACCTCCATCTCTACAGAAGCAAAAATGCCTCCTTGTGGTTTTGTACCTGAAAAATACAATGTAAGTCATACGTAATACACTGAATTAAAGACTACATTACTAGATTTGAGTGGTAGGCTCATCTGCTATAAATAGTCGGTGCATTAAATGTAATTATAGAATTTGCTTGTTTAGGTGAAAATAAATTCTCTTACAGCCAGGATATAACCTATAGATTTAGCTGTGTAACAATTACATAAGTTATGGCTAATAAGTTGATTTGAAAAAGTTTAAGGAAGACGTAAGTGGAGAACAAGAGTCTTTTTTCAAAAGCTGAGTTTGAGTTTTGTAGAATCCTCTATGGGCCAGATTTTTTTAAAATCTGATTTCTGTAAACAACCATTGTAGACAGCTGTGTAATCTATGTAATCCACTACAGCTCCATTAGAATGGATCTTTAAAAAGCATAAATAGATGCTGACTTTTGTATTCCACTCAGTCCTATCCATATGAGCGTATGCTGAAGATTCGTGAAAAACATGTTTCTCCTTCACTGCAAACGTATTACAAGAAGCCGTTGTTGCTGCATCAAGGATACATGCAGTGGTTGTTTGATCACGAAGGACAAAGATATCTTGATCTCTTTGCTGGAATTGTCACTGTCAGTGTTGGTCACTGTCATCCGTAAGTTTGTTTCTGTTTGATTTATATTAAAAAACACAGGAAGAGAAATGTGTGTTCCTTTGGTTCTTTGTTGATCTGTGACACTGTGAGCCTGAAACCATTATATAATTCATTAAATGGCTGTATATGTCTTATAGTAATGTCGATTTCCACTACATTTTAAAGAAATCATTAATTTTGTCTATTTGTTCATCAATCTGGCAAATGGCACAATGTCTGCATTTTCAGAATTAATAATAAGTGAATGTGTGCCTGTATGTGTACACATGTGTGTGGAATTGAATACCTTTGTCTCTTCTTGTGCTATGTGCAGGAAGGTAAATATGGCTGCCCAGAAGCAGCTGCATCGCCTGTGGCATACCACTAACATCTACATGCACCCATCAATCCAAGAGTATGCGGAAAAGCTAACATCTCTTTTTCCAGAGCCACTTAAGGTACTTTGCTTCTGACAGGGGCTGGTGGGGATGTGTACTTATAAGAGGTATTGAATATAAAAATATTTTTTTAAATAAATGAGAAATACGGTATCCATGGAGAGAAGACCTGTATGGGTACTACAGACTCTCAGATAAAGAGATAAAGGCCTTTTCTTTATACCCAGGTGTAGATAAGCATAATATTCCAAGCTCTTCTTCAGTTTGTTTTCTCCCTCCAGTTGTCACTGTAAAGGAGCGTGTCCAGCTTAAAAATCACTGAAGAACTAAGGTGATTTTAACTGTTCTTATCTGAAGCCAACCTTAATTTGCTTGCATCTTTGAAACATATTTGACACTACTTTGTGTAGTGAGGTTTACTGACATTTAAATAGATAAAACACATGTCACATTTTGTGTGCCCAGAGACAGTAAGAAAAATATTGTGTATGTTTTCAAGTAAAATAATCTGAATTCTTAAAATGAAATTGGATTGGCAAAAGAGTGTGAAGATGTTGAAATCTTAAAAATGGGAGGAGAGTTTAAAAAAAAAAGTTTAAAGAATCTGCATAGTTTAAGCAGTGGAGAATCTCTGAAAAGCAGTGAGAAAGTGAGTGGGGAACTTCCGAAAATTAAGTGGCTACTAGAATTAGAGCTGTTTTCAAATCTCAGAATTTGTCTGCAGGATATCTTCTCGATTCTTGTTTGCTCCTGAAAAGCAAGCTCTGCTTACCTGGTCTGTTCCATGGTTGTGTCCGCGTATGTCACTTCTAGTAATTAACATCCAGGGACACTGTACAGCCCTTTTACCTCTGTGAAGTTGATTTATATTCAGTCATACTCAGTTTGACTCGGATGCTTTCATTTTTCTTTGAATCACTGTTCCATTTTAGGAGAGCCTGAAGACTCCAACTCTTGAAAAAAATTTCTGTACTCTTCCCAAGTAGATCAACTTGATATTAGTTCTCACCTGTAGTGTATGGGCAGTGTATTGCAGTGAAGTCGCTTTGTGGTAGTGTTATAAAGTAACTAAGTGACATGGTATGATGCTGAACAAGAAGGTGGTGGTTGTGCATTGTAGTACTGATCCTGTGCACTCTCCCTTAGGTGGTTTATCTAACCAACAGTGGATCAGAAGCCAATGATTTGGCTATGCTCATGGCAAGGCTATACACTCGCAACTTCGACATCATATCTTTCAGGTAATGGTGATAGATCTTTACAAAAATCACTTGTGTGTGTGATCAGCCTCTATATGCTCTTTAACCCCGGATCTGCGGAGGAGAAAATTAAAATTATTTACTTGACAAAGAGGAGTAAAACAGGAGTTGAAGTTGTAATACAGTATATTAAGACTAGTTTTCATACAAAATGCAGGCTTCGGCAGTTACTACTTTCTTCCTTCGTTCCACTTGGGCAGGCCCGCTTATGTGCGGGTGCAAAGGTACCTCTGGAATAGTGGTGCAGTGACCCACAGCAGGGAACTGCTCTGGCTGAAAGCTAACCTGGAGGAAAGATTTTCATTTTGTTTGCTCTGTTGCCTTGTTTTTCTGCCAGATCCCTGAACCATAGTTCACTGCAGAGGTACACAAACAGCTCTTCTGGCCTAACAGCAGAGGTGGTGCAGGGGTGAGTGCACCAGTGAGTAAGCACCAGTGTAAGGAGCTCTTTATTTTGCATCCCAGGCAGCCTCAAATATTAGAATAAAAGGCTTTGTTGTGAAGAGCTGTATTTTTCTGTTATTCTGTTCAACAGAACATTGGGTACCCACCTAGCTTAAGTATTATCATTAATGAACTTTTGATTTAAGTATGAAACTGGCAGCAAACCACCCTGTAGTTTAATGATTGGCAGCATCTGTTGAAGAGAGCAGCAGCTTCCAAGATTCAAAGAACAGAGTTGTTTGCTGTGTAGGGCTCAGGTGCTACAGTAGAACTTTGACAGGCTCTGTCTGAATCGCTATTAATTCCATTCATTATTGTTGGTTTCAGTTATTGTTCTCCTTGCAAATGTTTTAACATTTGAAATTTTAGGAAACCACTGCAGATGAGCAGTCATGGGTCTTCCAAAACCAAAAAATGGCAATTTCTCTTGAGTGTAACAATGCACATTTTCCCCAATAATTTGTAGCTCAGAAGTGTGCTATGTCAGAACTAATATTACCATAACCTCTTCTTGGAAATGAGTGATGTTCATGTGCCTGCTTTGTTTGCACAGAGGAGCGTACCATGGAGGCACTGCTTCCACAATGGGACCGACATCCATTGGTTTTTATAAGCATGGTGTTGCAAATGGCTTTGGCTGTTCAACAGTGAGAATTTTATTTTTATTTTTTAATTGAGTAACAGTAACTAACAGTTTATTTGAATATTTCAACAATTAGCATGTTTACTATCCTCAAGGTGCTTTACAGCTACTAACTAAACTGTGATGAGCTGTTCCTGACACGTAAGCACAACAAGAGCCAGAGTCACCTTTCCTTTTCCATAGAATTACTTACACTGATTTGAAATTGGGACAACCATAACACAAATGATCATAAGTTACAGTGCTTTAGTCATGCTTGTTGCTTGCATGGAAGTCTATGTAAGGTGCAAAATTATCATGCTTGTTTCAAGCTTGTTCTGGCAAATCTTTGCAAAACTGCTTTCAGCTGGTATAAAGCACATCCTCCCCTGGAATCAAAAAAACTATGTCCTTCATCTCAGCGAGACAGATTTATCTGTTGTGGAGATCCACTGGAAAAAAATGGCAATATGTTACCTGCCTGCTCTTGAGCAGATGGGAATCACTTTCCATCTACTAGAAGCTGGTATTGGCTACTCTGACCTGTACTGGTGATAGCTCAGCCACAACACTGGGTATACGAAGACCTTATTGCAGACTCGCAGCCTGGCTCAATAAATTTCCTGAAGTCATGTGGTGTTTGATCAGCAGTCAGAATTCGAAGGCTGGAGTTGCTAATACCCTGCCTGTAATTACTCTGCCAGATCTACCTGCCTCCCTGTATTTTGCAGGTATTTATCATACCTCAAGTTACTGAAGTACTACCAGCAACTCTAAAAATGCTGCTATTAATCTTAGATAACCAAAACGTCTATCTAACTTAACGAACAAAACAAAGGAAATCAACAGTTGGGTAACTGTTACTAGAATAGTCTAAACTTGTTGATTCCAAAGCTACCTCTGTTCTACCATTTTCTGAGGGGAAAGGCTGGTATTATTCCACAAGTATTCTTCAGACAAGTAATTTAAACCAAGTAAGCCCTTTGACTCTAAGAGATTCTTTTAATTTCTTCCGCTAGTCATCCCTAAGTGTGATCAAAACATCTCCTAGGAAAATGTCCTCAGATCTGTAGCTCTCTCTCTTATGCTTGACAGACAATGTTGCCGGATGTTTTTCGTGGTCCATGGGGAGGCAGCCATTGTAGAGATTCTCCAGTGCAAACTGTTCGGAAATGCAGCTGTGCTGAAGGTTGGTTAATGACAAAAAGTATTCAGCTTTTAGACTAGAAAATATTAGAGGACCATGGAAATAGATTATATTTATCTCCTCAAGAAAGATGTACATCTGGTTAGCATACGCAAGGGCAAACAAAATATTGCAGAGAACCACAGGCACCTGCTTCCCACTGAAAAAAGTTTTGTGCAGGTGACACCTCATGTTCTCAGATTTTATCTTTATATCCCAGCCTTTGTTTCCAGAATTTATCATAATCAGCTCTGGAAGCTGTGGAACTCAGTTTAGCCCATCTGGAAGAAGAGAAATATTGATTCGTGTCTTCTGCTGTTTCTGAAGTTTTGACAGCTCTCCAGCTTTTTTTGCTGTTAACAGCAATTTCACTAATTTCTTGCCATGGTTTCAGAAGACACTCTGTAGTATTTTAATTCACATGCATACATAATGGAATGTTTTCCGTCTTAGCTTTGAACTCTCTAGTGAGTGGGAGTATAAACTACACTAATTCTCTGTTCTTTATTTCAGTATGGACTGTATTTTCCAGAATCCTTATACCTGCACTAACATAACAATTCCTTGTGTCTTACACTTATGTTTATTAACCTCTGAGAAAGTGTCTGCTTATTCCTTCTGCTGATGTTGGTAATTCAAACACTTTCTCTAATCTACAGCTTACTGACCGATATGAAGTGTAACATCTTATTGTCTGTCAGCTGTGTCTTACTGTTTTGGAACTGTCGTTCCTTAGACTATAGAGAACATAAGAGATACTCTCCTTTTATTACATATTTGAGAGGCAATATTTGCCATACAGTGAGTTAATACTTGTTGCTTAGATGTGTAACTTCATGTTTTGAAGCTAGTTTTGTGTCATTTTAAGTAAATTCCCTTTAAATTATGTCCCCTGTAAACAGGTGTATGTCATGCAAAGGACCAGTACATTGAGCAGTTCAAAGATACTCTGAATACCGCAGTGCCAAAGACAATAGCTGGATTTATTGCTGAAGCAATTCAAGTAGGTAGTTTGCCATTTCTCAACTGTCACAGCACAACTAGCGTGAAACACTCAAATCTGATCCTCTTTAACTACATCCTAAATATAGACTTCTGCTGGGTTTTGTTGTTTTCAGTGCCCTGAACACCTTAAGTGTCTGGAAGAATGCATGCACTGGCTTAAATTTCATGGTTTCAATGGAGCTAGAACTTTACTTATGAAGTTATATTAAACAGAGAATCATGATTAAACATGTATATTTCTGCATTTAAACAGTGAGTACGGAGCATGCTATTGTTTAGCTTCTAATACCTTCTTCCAAATTTCATATTGCTTTTTTCTTTACTTCTGTAAACTTTAACTCAATGTCCCTTCCACCTCCTCCCAGCCACATTGTCCACTATATTTTTAGCAGCTGACCAGCAAGTGGTTGCCATAGGACTTATTCTCTTGCTGCTTCACCCAGTGTTTCAGAACTGCTATAGATGTGCTTCTTATATGGGAAGAATGGAGAATAGATCCTGAGAATAGTAAGGGGAAGAAGAAAGAAGTGAGAATTGTGACCACAGAGAAAATTGGAGCTTTTCACTGGTTTTGCTGTCTCATAGACCTTTACATACTTGTAGTCTTAAGAAGCAATCCATGTGCAAAGTGGAATTTGTGATTCAAGTGATAATTTGCAAGGTGAACAGAAATTGAGGAAACAGTGTTTTAAATAAACTAACAAAAGAACGGACATGAATTCTCCAGTTAACTGTGCAATCAAACAGTTTCTGGGTTTCTCAGTTTGTAGGTTTTCGAGGTGCTTGTTTTGGCAGTTTAATGAATTGTGTCTTACAATGAACAACTTTACAGTATGGGCTCATAAACATTTATACCATCACAACTAAGAGAACAGCAGATTGCCCTGTTGAATGGGAGTGAATGACTTGAGCAGGAACTTCTTGAAGCAGCTTCACTGCTGAAGCCAGAAGCTTGAGAAAACAGTCTTGCTGTTACCTGAGGGCTGCTGGTTGTTTGTTATTGTAGGAGAGTCACACAGTGGAGCTCCTGTTTCGTACTCTGTTCCTTAACATGTCCTTTTTTGTCTTGGCAGGGTGTTAATGGAGCTGTTCAGTACCCAAGAAGTTTCTTAAAGGAAGCTTATAAGCTTGTACGGGAAAGAGGGGGCGTTTGTATTTCAGATGAAGTGAGTTTTGTTAACATAAGTCTAGAGTTTGGGGTACCTTTGAAATTAATCTTAAAAGAATCCAAATGAACACAAATTGGAAGCCTGGAAGTAACCTAAATTACGTGTTATGCATTGCATATCTTAACATAGTGCATCTTTCTAAGCATAGCAGCCTTCCAGATTTTACTCTTTGCTCTGCTGTGTGGTATTCTGATTTTCAACACGCGTAACGTCAGTAGCAGACTTCAGTCCTTACCTTCTGGGAGCAGTAAATTTACACAAATATGCAGCTAATAAATGCCAGCTGTGATGTGAGGTGTGTCACAGTAGCAGTTGCTCTTATGCATGGTTTTGACATATATAAACTCTAGAAGAGAGTTGATTGCTTTACCTCTGCAAATACGTTGTATTAGTAGAATTTGCTTAGCTAAAGCTGCTTTGAAGTAGTAGCAAACACTTCAAAGTGACTACGGTACTACCTTAAACATTACAGTAGTAGAAATCATCACTCATGGAGTTGCAATTCTGAAATATGTTACGCAACTGCATTTCCTCTCAGTTTTTAAATGGAAGCTGCAGCATATGTGTACGTCACACTACAGGTAAGATGTGGTGGCATGTTCTCTTTCATACGTGAAAGAAAAACCAAATACAATAAATAGTATTTTGTGCAAAGCCATCTGAATAATGATCCTAATACAAGTTGACTCCAGATACAGTTGCATTTTAATGCAAATCAGTAACAACAGAAAGACAGAAAAAAAGAACAGA
>VWPV01005747.1:1735-47820 GCA_013389885.1 Geococcyx californianus
AGGCATAGTAATTCTGCCTAGTGCTCTTATTTGACGGTGATTCCATTTGAAAATCAGTGAAATAGAAAAATGTAAAGTGAAAATGATAATGCAGAGATTGATTACATTGTTCAGGGCAAAAAAGATGCAAGCAGGAAAACCTCACTGAATAATCAGCTGACTTTTACTCCTCTCTTTTCTCCAACTGGAATGGATTTTACTTCCCATTATGTAATAAATATTTCGTATTTTATATTTTATTTTTATCATTTTGTTGAAGAGAAGCAGTGAGAATCCTTCTTTCATTTAGAAGCATAGAAGCTGCGAACCTCAGCTCCTGTTCACATGGACCAGTGGCTTATAGACTGATCTTCAAAGTATCTGTATAATGGCGTTAGTCTTCTGGTACGACAGCACACTAAATCAACTAAAATTCACAGGACTGCTATCTGTTGCACAAGGTGGTTTTCTACATAAACTGAATCAGCAGACTAGATCTCTTCTTCCACGTCTTTGAAAATACTTGTATTAAATTAATAATAATTATTAAAAAAATCTGCTTAGTTTGATACAGAAGAAATTATGGAACTGGTTAATGGATACATTACATTTCTTAAGATGTTAGATTTACCAGTCTTCTAAACAGAGAACAACATGCAATTATATTAAGATTTTTATTAAGCTATACTTTACAGCCTTGAAGAACTCTATGGAAAAAATGTACAGTCAGAGATACATACATTCAGTCTTATAATCATAAAGATTATCTGAAGTTTAAAATATTAAAAAATAAAAATAAAATCAAACAAATTAAAAAAATTCTGAAATAAAATAATTGAAAATAAAATCCTTGTTTAGCAGATCCCTTAGCAAAATTATGTATCATGAATTTTGATTTTGTGAAATGTCAATGAAATATGGAAACTCTTCTCTCTTGTAATTGAATATGCATGCAGTTTCAAGCAGGATATCTGGAAGAAGTATTTAGGTTGTTCACGTAAATATGTGTTCAATGTTAGAGTATTGGCGTATAGAAGGCTATAAACGCAAATGTACTTCACTGAAATCAACCCTGAGTGTATTGTTATTGTGCACAAAAGACAGAAGTGTCATCTGTGTTAAATCAGAGTTTTGTGTCTAAACGCAAGATAAAATTAAGATTATGACTGTTCATATGCTGGACCTGGCAAAGCCAGGACAGTTCTTTGTCACAGATGATTCCAAATAAATTTCTTTTCAGTAAAAGTGTTTTCCTTCCTCTGTAGCATGATTTTGACATCTTAACATCCCTTTTCATTTCCAAGGACGGATGCATTATGGCCAATCTTAATGCCTAAGTCCAGGAAATAAGAAGTGAGACATTACTTAGTCTTGATATAGCCTAAATGTCTGTGGGCTGTGTTGAGGAGATCAAATATCATAAATAAAATAATTTCATGCTTTTCAACTTGCTTATCTGATAAAGTATAGGTCAAAATTCCCTAAGCGATTAAAAGAAAAAGAGAGGTATGGATTTCAACTGCTAAGGTAGCACATTGTGCCACTTCTTAAAGATGAGTATATATAATGTGAAGATGTGCTTCGATCTTTGCATATAAACAAGCATCTGAAACTCCTTGTTGGAATACCTGCAAAAACTTCTTAAGTAACTTTCATTCAAGAATCATAACTTTCTTTGTCAGTGATTTCTACCACTGTTAATTCTTGTTAGTTCTTGCTCCAGTAGTTTCAATAGCAGAAAACGCGTTAGACCATACTCCAATACTTAACACTTCCATTTCACAGATATTACATCTCTGTTCTCTTATATCAGAAGTGGGTGCTGTTGATCAATAGTGTAAAGATGAGCGGCAATGCCTCAGCTTTCCTTGATTCTCCTGAGAAGCCTCTCAGCCATCTATTCAAAATGGTACTACCAGATGTCCTCATCCCTGAAGCCATCCAGGGTTCATTCTCAACAAATGGCCAAGCAGGGAATCTGGTGAGAATGCTCAGGATCTGCAGTTGAGTCTCCCCCATGTCTCTTCTACATTATCTGGTCACTAGCATCACTGGGGACATCACCTCAGGGGAAATTCTTCTGCACAGCTGGAGAAAGAGATACCAATATTTCTACACCTTACAAGCATAGTAAGAAACCTTCATGATGATATGGATTTTGCAAGGTGGTTCCTCTCTGATTAACTTCCATCTGTTGCTTTCGTGACCTCCAGCTCCTGCTTGCTACTGGGTTTCCTTTTTGGGAAGAAGTAAGAGGATCTAGTGATATGTTGCCATATTTGTACCTTTTGCATTCTTCCCTGACCTCAGTTTGTTACCAACTCCACTGCTTTCAGCTTGTAACAGGGTAGCCAACAAAAAATTATTCTTCTTCCCAGTTGCTGTTCTCCCTTCGTTTTCAGATTAAAAAGAAGAAAAAAACCCACAAACTCCTCATAATTGTTAGCTCAGCATGCATATCACACCTGATCAACATAATAATTGGGAAGATTATTGACCTCAGTTTTAATACTACAGTTTTATATATGTCAAATCTTTTTACACTTTCACTTCATTTAAATCTGTACATAGCACTGTATTTTTAAAGAAGGTTATACAACTACCTGAAGGGAGGCTGTAGTGAGGCAGGAGTGGGACTCTTCTCTCAGGCGAACAGTGACAGAACGAGAGGACACGGTCTCAAGCTTCGCCAGGGGAGGTTTAGGATTGACATTAGGAAGAAGTTCTTCACTGAGAGGGTAATTGTTCACTGGAATGCTCTGCCTAGGGAGGTGGTGGAGTCACCATCCCTGGAGGTGTTCAAAGAGAATTTGGATGAGACACTTAGTGACATGGTGTAACTGACAAGTAGGAGTAGGTGTAGGTAGCAGGTGTAGGTGTTGGGCTATAGGTTGGACTCGATGATCTCAAAGGTCTCTTCCAACCTTACGATACTGTGATACTGTGATACCTATACAATAATTGTTCCCAGTTTTTAACTTGGTTATTTCTAATCGTACAACAATGGCAAAAATTTCAAATCTACAGCTATGAGTAAAACACACAACTAATGTGTTAGGTTGAAAGAAGGAGCAGAATTTTATAATTAAAATAACAACAACAAAAACACTCTGAATGCACCACCTGCTCACTGACCCATTTTGTGTGTTATGTATCACTAGTGAGATGTGATAAATAATATAAAAGAATGAAGGAATGAAGGAATGAAGGAATGAATAATGAATATAGATAAATTTCAAGGTTTTAAAGAATTCTTACTTACATAGCAATAGAGGGAAAACCTTGAAGGGTTGTTTTTTCTGAGTTACAGTTCTTGATTCTGTTTTTCCTCTGCTCATAAGTTGTTATGAAGAAATACATGATGAAAACAGAAAATAAAACAAATTTGTTTAAATATATGATATTTTGATATTCATATTTTATGATGAATTTATTGCTTTAGAGCATTATTGTGTTAGGTAGGAGTTCTTTTTGTTAAGGAAATTTTCATGTGGCACTTTGTGCTCATCCAAACGCTGATGCCAGATTAAGTTTTCTTTCAAATTGAACACTGAAATGCATAATTTTAGCCAGATTCAGTGTTTTCTTAAACCATAATCTTCTGGATTTTCGAAGTTTACAGATCCCATATGGGAAACCATTAATTACAGTTTTGTTTGCATACCTGCATTTGATCACACTAAATGACCCTGTTCAAATTGCGCGTTCATCATACCTAGGAGGGAACCTGCTACAGCACAACTGCTAACACAAACCCAGAAACATTTTTCTTTTCCTATAGTTTAAAAATCAGTAATTATTGCAAGCTAGATTTTTTTTTTATTAAGCTAATTTACAGAACACTTATTACTGAAAGGCACTGCAGGTGCTACACATAAAATAATCCAGTGTTTCACTGAGAGCCAATAGCACAGCTGGTGAAAAAGAACCTTTCTGTCTATTCGTTCTCATCTGGCAATGAAGTAAATCAGGTAAACTGTTCCTGAATCAGTTCTTTCAAATTGGAATAATTTAAAGCATGACATGAATCTAAAAGTAGCATTTTATAATGTCACTATTTTAGAATGTCAGGCTATTTTACTTAATCAGAAAATAAGAAGGAAAGAAATTCAGAATAGATAATATTCTCTAGTGTGGATCTGCACACAATTTATTTTAATGCTTAAACAATGTCATTTTCAAGTCCCTTTTATTTGATTTTCATATCTTGTTAAATCCTTTAACGTTTTCAAATCTCTGAGAAAAATTATAAGATGACTATTTATTTGTTAATAGCTTAACATTTTTCTTGATTTTACTGCATTATATTTACAGAATAACTTAGCTCACTTTTGATAGGATATTTACCTTATATGCTATAAATGAATGGAATATTATTAAAAATCTGTGTGTAACTATGGACTTATTAATAACTTTCTAAATTATCTTTCTACTTTCTTAGAATAACAATAATTAAATGATTGCACTTCTTCTATATCTTGCATTTTAAAGAAATTTAGTCCCCTGTTCCTTAAATGGCTGTAAATTCATTAAATAAACTCAGAGGATAATCACAATTTACACTTACTGAGAATCAGGTTTAAATTGTTTGGGCTATGTGTTCCTCTAACTGATTGTTCAATGGTAAAAAATGTTCGACATACTTATTTCATCCTGAAAGCATTTGAGTTATGTCACTGAATTTGATAGAAGTGTTCAAAAAGCTAAGTATGTAGATAGCAGTTTTGCTGTAGTGGGATGTGTTTTCAGTCTGTTTAAAATCAAGAGTTTTTAAAAGAGCTACCAGGTAGCTGGTTTCTTCTGGACTTGTTCCCTTTTCTGCCTGAAAGGAAAGTGGGCATTTACCTTCCAGCTGTATTTTAACTGCAGCAAAATATCAAATAGACAGTTTCTTTAAGTTAAGGACTCTAGCTATAAGTATGACTTCAGTGCGAAGTACTACATGAGCTACTAACTACTCTATTTTTACCTAAATTCTGTATGGCCCAAGTTATATTTAAGAATTAAAGCTCACAGCGTAAATGAGTTTTCATAGAAACATTTTACCTCAGATGGCCATTTCACTGTGTGGTTTCTATCAAAATGAAATGATGTAATTTGTCTTTTTATGAAAAGGTATTATGCAATAAAACTTTTAGCTTGAAGTGGCTTTTTTCTTTTCTTAGAATAAATGTGTTCTTGGTACTACACAGAAATAGAAATTATACTTATAAATGTTTTCTGTGTCCTATCAAAAGCATAACCATACTTCCTGTCCTGCATGTGAGATACTGCCATCCAGCAGGAGATCTGTTTGAAAAGTCCACCTGAACTTAAAACAGTAGTTTATCATGAATGGTAGCAGCATGTTCTGTCCGAATTTTTAATTTACCTATCAATACCAGAGGTTATCCTCTACTTCTAAAAGATCTTTAGTCAACACTTACAAATACCACCACAGTGGGGATAACTTAGACTGCAAATGTTTTGGTTTTGTACTGAAAAGTTTTATGTCGTTAGTTTCTACGTGTGATACGTGTATGTGAAACAGTGACAAAGAGCAAACCAAACAAAGCCAAAATCAACATTGGAATGTTTCCATCCATAACACTAGCTTTTAATCTAGTTGAATCAAATTTGCTTTGGGCCTAGGAAGAGTAAATCTTAGGATGTCTGCTAGTGAATCAGGCATTTGGCCTTCTAGCTAAAGGTCCCTATGATACAGAAGAAGGAGCCTACAGCAAGGAGTGCCTGAATATTCTGAGAGCAGAGGAAGGCAGGAACTGTTAATTCCTGATTATCGTACTGTGACAATTCTTTATAGATGGGAAAATTATTTCTTGTATGTTTGGGTTTTTTTGTAATTGTTGTATTATGTTAAATCGTGACATGTATTTGGGAAAATAAAACATGATTATTTTTCAGTTATGACTAGTGAGAAATTTGTTGGAATAATACCACTGAGCCTGACCTTGTTTAAAAACTGCAGGAAACTCAATCTTTATCCTGTTACTTCTTCCAGCCTTTAATTCAGACTGCTTGTGTAATGTAGGTGTCCAAAGAGATAAATGAATTATGTCTTCTTAAAAGCATTTCTGCTAATTAATGCAATTGTGACTGGTGTACAGTATGAAGATGTATTGCTTTTCTTTAACCAGTTTAAAAACTGGAGATGGAAAAATTAATATGAGGAAAAATATGAAGTGTTCAAATAATGGAATCCTAAGAGCTGATCTTTTTTTTTTTCATTTTTATCAAGAAATATTCTCCAGTGTAAATTATTGCTAGAATTCACAATTGTTCTGATTATGCATCTCAAGGCATGTTGCTGAAAGACAACTGCCTCTGGTCTAATCTGTCTTCATCCCTCCCGCTCAGCTTCGGTTCTTGATCCAAATGCTCAAAAGCTATTTCAGATATAAATGTTCTTACTGAGGCATTGCTATGCAAATATTTGCCTTGTATTTGTGTCCCTATGTGCTTATAATTCAAATGTCTGACACTCATTAAGGTGCTTAAACACAACAAGATCTATGTCATCAGGTGCTGTATGCATTTGGAGAAAGGCAAGTATAGTGAGCGTGTTTATATCCCCAGGCTGGAAACCAGAATGTGATGTTACTCAGAAACAGCCAAAACTACCCTGACAAATTTAAAATATTAAAATACATGGAAATAAAGCATCATCTTTATTCTAGCCCTAAATCAGAGCAGTTCTTCTGCCTTTCAAAGATTCTTTCTTCTAATTTTTTTCTTCACCACAAACTAAAATGAATGAATCTTACATATAGGATTTTCTGTTCCGTTATCTCCCCCAAAATGGCAATTGCTTCAGTGCCAAATGATTAAGAACACCAATGTCCTTTCCATTTAGACCAGTGGTCCATTGAGTGAAGTGCTATATCTTTTAACAGTAGCAATAGGAAATGTTGTTACAGAGAACAAGATCCTGGTCACCACCTGTGCTCTATTCCTGTAATACTCTACCAGCATCCACAATAGTTGAACTAGAACTGTTAGAAGATACATGCCTACCTGTCCTTTTAATATGGACATGTTGTCCACTTCAGGTTACCCATGAATTTGTTGAATTCCTCTACAAAACTTTTTATATTGTTCTCCTTCAAAATGTCCTATGGTAAAAAGTTCCACAAATGAAATTCCTGCTCTATGCAATGTACTTTCTCTTGTCTGCCTTAAATCACCTATTATTAGTTCCTTCCACTGCATAAAATCTTTGCATTCATCATAGCCACAATCCTTATGCTATCACCTCAGCCACATCTCTGTCACTTTAACATATCTCAATCACATCTCACCTGCCCTGCTTGCCAATTGTACAGTGCTGGCTTCAAGACTTCTCATGATGGGGCAGTTCCTTTTTTTATTCCTTATTTACCCTTATCTGTATCATCCTCTGCCTCTGAACTTTTCCCAGAGATATGGAGACTAGAATTGCAGACAAGCAAGATGCCAGAGAGCCAGAATTTGATAGGGCAACAGAATGGCATCTTTATCTCAAGACTCTTTCTGATATTGAAGTATTGACCAAATTTTGATGATTTTTTTGAGGCAGCAAATTTTCAAGGACTGTCAAAATGAATTTCAAACTCTTCTTCTTGAATTGTAACTGTAAGTTATGAGCATCATTTCAGCATGACTTAGGTGATTTTTCTAGAGTGACTTTATTTTCTTTTACCTACATTGAATCATATCTTCCATTCTCTCAATCTTGTAAAGTCTTTCTGGAATGCCTTGCCACTGCATTTGAGTGCCAGAAAGAGCTTATTATTATGTACAGAAAAATTAAATAGCAGTTCCATTATTTGTTTTTCTAAGAATTGACTGAATGAAAAAACCACACAAAAATTTACCATTTTTTTGTACATTAAGATGATACCTGCTAAACTTTATGCTTTGATGAAGCAATATGATTCTGAAGTATATAAATAATGAATGCTGTTTAGTTTCATATGCTAGCACATCTCAGACATATGTTTCTAGAATTCTACGTTAGGCATGACTATACACGCCAAATGAATTTTCATTGCACTTAAAAGTTTTAATTTGAAAGGACTATATTCTTGAACAGTTTTGACAAGAATTGTTGTAGCTAGGATTCTGATTATGTTTTCCTTCAGAAATTCTTCCTAAAGTTTTTTTACTTAGTCACTTCATATTATGTCTGCTGGGTACAGTAAATATAAAGCAATTTTGATGTAATAAGTAAATCCTAAGAGGTTGTGCAGTCCTCTCAAGTCAATTTTCTTAAAGAATGGATAGCATCTGTGTTCTTTACACAGACCGTTCATGATTGGTAGAAGATGCATTTCTTACTAAAAGTAACCCGTACCACGATATGTCATGTATATATACAATCTAAGATTGTGCTACCAAATCCTCTATTTCACCTGAATGGCCTCTTGATGACTTATGCTCAGCTCTTTATTGCACTGTATTGATTAATTATGAAGAATGTGAGAACTGTTAATTTGCATGCATGTGGTTTTTTACAGACGTAAAAGTCAGTCTTTCTCCAATACGTAGTCCAAGATTGCTTCACTCTAGGGAGTGCTTTGTTTAGGTAGTTCTGCTATTCATGTAAGTCTGGCTCCTTGGGTCTCTGTGAACCTTCAACAGTGCCTCAGCAGGTTCTACACCATCAGGCACCACAACATAGTCATATCCACAATTAGGAAGTTGTCGTACATATTTGCTCTTTAATTCTTAAAATACAAGAATCTGATCGGTTAGCACAGCTTCCTCATGTTATTCTGGACAGTAAATAAAATTTCCCATAAAAAAAATTGTTACATTTTAGAATCAGAGCTTCCTTAAAGGAAAATTAAGCTCAGAGGAGGGACTGGTTCTTTTTCCTCATTTAATTAGCAGTATCAAGGTCATAGACACATCTCTTTTTCAGATAATTTTTCAATTGGTTCTCTTTCCATGGGAGATTCCTTCTCTGTTTGCCTTTTCATGTGTCCTGCAGAAAGTCACGCCTTGGATTTGAGAGAATAAGTGCGCTCAGTCTTGTAAGTCACAGTAAAGTAGGGTAGAAAGGGAGAGAGCTGTAGCTGAGATTCTGGAAAAGCAAATTATCTCATGCAAGTTGCCCACATTATACTGCTCTCTTTGTGCCACATCGTTCTCAGAACCAGGTCAGTCCAGAATGGACTGAGAACATAATTCTGTTTTAACAAAGAGCCTGCAGCCTCTACTCATCCCTCTGCCTTTATACAATCAGATTAATTGGGGATTCCTAATCTGTGGATAAACCAGGAGCTACTAAATTCACAGTGACAGAGGTTAAGACAGAAATTTGTATCTGTGCTAAACCACAATGTTAATTTCCAGGTGAGTTTGGCAGCGTGTTTACTCAGATGTGCCTCAAGCCATTGGTTAGATAGTTTAATTGTCAGCATACGAATACTTGTGTATTCACTTAGAAAGGTGCACATAGATATATAATGAGAGTTTTGGGGTTGCTCGCACCGTTGTTTTGCTTATATGGGTTTTTTTTCTATCCCCCCAGCCCCTTGAACACTAGTAGACATCTAGAAAAAAATCTTTATATCTTGGAAGGCAATCCAAAATATACAGGACTCTGGAACAGTAACCATTGAGCCTGCTCTTAAATTTTAAGCGTTTGCCTCTTTCACTCTGCACTCAGGAGGCAAATTGCCATTGGAACATATGTTTCTCCTCTAAATGTTTTTTTCAATAGTTACATCATCAACAGTCCGTACTTTCTCCTTAAGTGAAGCAGATGGTTTAAAGGTCCTGACATTAGCTGCACTGATTAAAATTAATAAATAAATACATTCTACTGTGCTGACTTCTTTGGCTTCATGCCTTATAGACAATAATGGCTGATTAAGAAGTATTTCACTGAGGACAATATGAATCATGAATATGAAACTGAGTTGTGCTGTGGCTTAATTCGAAAGTGAAAAATATTATTTGAAAGTGAAAAAGCAAATATCAGTTTTCACTGGTATTTCCTCATGGTTTGGATAAACAAGTTTCACATAGCTTCATTTTCAACTCTTCTCCAAGGAGGCTGTTGCACATTTTTGATATAATATGTGTCTTTCTGTGATTCCTCTTACATTTATTGACTTTTAATTCTGACAGTTACTTCTAGTCTGAGTTCTGCGTACAAAATCATTCCTTTGCTTTTACAGAGGATAGATTTAAAACAATTATGGTCTCCTACTTAAAACTTCCCTTATGTAAGACTACTCCTATTTTACACTTTCGGGTTTTGAGTCACAAGCCTCTGAAATCAGATAAAATATTTTGACTGATTTGAACAAGATTTATCTCAAGATTTTTGCTTTTAGTTTTTTAGAAATAAATCCTCAATGAAAGTAAGTATTTCAATAAAGAGTGTCAAAAGTTAAAGAAATAGACTTTGCTACTCAATTTTACCAAACCTCCTTTTGTATGAATTTGAGGTTCAAAACTTTTGGCAGTCTAATCTTAGGTATAATAAACTGTGTGATAATTTTTTACTATCTTAGTTATCTTTTTGTCTATATCCTTTTTGTAATATGGGATTCATGTTGAGCCATGAAATATCACTGAGCTAGATTGGCTGCATCCATATTAGTAAATTGCACGGGGATAACTTAATCACTCCTATGTTATCAACTACAGTGTTGATCTGTTTGGAAGTTATGACCCTTGCTAAATGTTACAGTCTGGAGGATAACGAAGCAGAAGAACTGGCCAAGAAAAAAGCATTCTAGAGGAAGAGGGGAGGAATATGATTGAGAACTGAGCAGTGGACACCAATCATTCATTAAGTAATGTGGATATCCTTGCATGAAATCTCCAGAATACAATAAAATACACTGGTAAATCCTAGCAAGACACTGTCTTGGGAGAAAAATTCCTAAACCTAAAAGTGAGATATGTATCAAGACAAAAACCTATTGCCCATTCTCCCAAATATCTTTTGTTAAATCACGGAAATTATTCACATTTTGTTGGTTTCAGTAAAATCCATTTCATGGATTCCATGGCAGTCTTTGAAATTGTTCTGCTTGTTATCTGTGCCAAGTTTAAAATGAGTTTTCAGTATGTAGCCTATTTAATATACCATTCATACAGCTAAAATTAATCTTTGTCAATATATGATGAGTTTTCTTTTATATTTAGAATAACAAATAGTATAATATGCTTAGTATCAGTGATCAAACACTAACTTTTCATAGAATGCTATACATGCTGTCACTGTCTATGCTTTCTCCTTTTGTCTCATACAAAAATGTGATAATTCACTTTCACGTCCTGCATTTAAAGCAGAGAAAGTAAAGTGGTTTTGAATTTGGCTGCAGTTTTTAATGCTTTCCCACGATTTCCTGAAAGAGTAAAATTGGTCCTATAGTTACCATTTTTGTTGAATCTCTCAGCATACTGATGGTCTTGCAGAAATATGTTGAAGTAAGTGTGGATCAGTTTCAGGAAAAATGAGGTTATGCTATAGTATTCAAATGTGAAGTTAAGGATTTTTGCTAAAATCTGAGAATTGTTCGACGTTAATGTATTTAATTTGGTTTTGGGGGTTTATGAACTATGAAATTGCCTGGCAGGAATGGAACCAGCTGTTCTGTCTTCTGTTTTGTTTGCCAAGAGTTTATTCTGTTGTTAAATCAAACTCCTGGAATGAGCATAGTATCCCAAAGAGGTATTTGAAAGGGTTAAACCAAGGCTCTCTTATGCTTGTTTCTAATAGCATGTTACACTGGTATGTTTGGCTTCATTTTTAAAATTTTCATGTTACAGGAAGAAAAATCTGGATAGTATGATAGTAATTTAACAAAGAGATACTACCAGAGCAAATTGACGGTATTTTAAAGCTAGATAATTACTTAGAAATAATTGAATAGAATTAAAATATACGTTCTCTCAGGCTTTAGAATGCATTTTCCCTTGAAGTAATGCTATCACTATTGCAAGAATTAGTACATTTATGTATTTAGCTGCTATTTAGATATGGTTTTTTCCATTTGCTTAACATTTTCTTTAGTTTTGTTTCAAATTATAGGGATTAGCAATTCAGAAGTAATTTGGTAGACACATAGGCTCTGATATCACTCTGCAACTTTGGGGATATAAGTAACAATCCTTTCTCTATCTTTTGCACTTGAAAGTAAATGGACATAATTTCTGTGTCTTGCCCTCAATTGTCCACATCTACCGCAGACTCTGAGGGTATTAATGTGCATTTATTACTGCTTATAAAGCACTCTTTAGCAATCATTTAATGAAGCAGCCAAACAAAATGCTGGGTAGCCTGTTAATATCAGCATTTACAATGTAATTAAGATAAAGTGTTTGAAAATGAATGTCTTATAGTTTTACGTCTAATTAGTTTCTGCTGATTACCACAAAACACTTAAAACTGTAATTGCTAAACAGAATAATTCAAATCACAAAATGAGGCCCCAGTGTCTAAACTACAAAGGTGAAGTTGTGTTCTCCTAGATCATCTGTTTCTTTGAGGAATCTTGATAGAAAACATGTCTGCAGTAATATCTGGCCTTCACTTTGGTATTCCTGACATGCTACCTGTAAATTCTGAATTAGGGAAAACTGACCTGGCAACAGAAAATAGAGTAATGACTCAATTGTACAATAGTAGTAATAGTGTGAAAGCACGTGGTTTTTATTATTCCAGAATAAATTGTATCTTAAAATCTGGTGTGCTCCTGCAAGCTGCATTCCTCGGCACATTTCTGATTACTTTGTTGGAACTGAGTGTTTGAAACTTCCTCAAAAAATGTTTAAGCATATTTTACCTTGTGTACGCTCATCATCTTCTGTAACTATGAATTGGAAAGTGAAGACTTTTTGTTTAAGCACAGTAAAAGATGGTAAAATAAATATTCATTCTTTCCAAGTTTTATCTGATTTTTGGAAGACAGGAAAGATTTAGATAAATGTATTATCATATCATTCTCTTCCCTCTCTTGCTTTCCTCCTCCTAAAGTGAGTGTTATAAAACCACTCTCTACCAATATCAATGGCTTTTATAAAAATCTACAGATGAAAATCTATTTCATAGCTAATTATGTTGTTATTCCAAATGAGTGTACACTCCATGCTATTTTAAGGTTTTTTCAAAAGTGAATCTGCTTTAGTGTATAAATGCTTACCAGGAATCTACTTGTTTGTTAGTACTGAACATGCAGAGAAGTCTTAGAACATACAAACTTGATTCTTCTTAGATAAAATGTAACTGGAAAATGCATTCTTTGAGCAAACCTAATGCAAAGCAGCCACAAAGAGGAATCCAGTCCGAGGGACTACACTGGAGGATCTCAAAAGTAGAAATTTAAATATATGAAGAGTGAGGAGTAGGTCATGATTGTCAGCTGCTTGGCTGTTTAGGTCTGTTTCTGTTGGTTCACGGAACTTACTATCGTAAATGCAGCCTGAAAGCAGCAAATAGAATCAAAGTCGGGGACTCCAGGCTTAAATACAGGATTGAATTACTACATGCTAACCAAACCACTTACTGTACATAGTGATTATCAGCATACACATTCCTAATCCTTGCCAAGAGTGAGATAATATGTTAGCAGCATAGTTTATAGTGATAGAAAGCTAACCTAACTCAAGTTATATTGTATCAGCTAAAATCATTCACATAGACACTTACTGTGGATTTGCTGATGTGTAGGGTGGGATTAATCTCAATTCATATTGCAATTGTTGTGAGATGGAGGCCTTGATTACAGCAGCAGTTCCCATTTAGGAGAAACGATGTAATCTCTTCATTTGCTGCAGCTCTTGGTCTTTCTACTGCTGTAATGTTTGTAATGGGATTACAAATCTAAAACATTCAAGTATTATCACTTTGCTAATCTTAGTATAATAATTGCTCACAGTTGGTTTTCTTTTGGTTTGGCTTTGGTTTTTTCTTTTCTGTTATTGTGTCTGACATAATAGGGGTAAACTTCAAGAAGCCGTTTTTTATTTATATTCTTATTTATCAGGAAATTAACTGACATCGGCTCTACCTAAGGAAAATGAGACTCAATATTGCTTACTTTTGCTGTATTGATGCAAAAACTGAAAGAAGCGTATGGGTCTTTTAAAAAGGTCTTGTGTTACTATAGAAAGCTGAGGAGGTAGGTTGTAGTTTTCAAATCTAAAAAAAAAAAATATTTAGGAAGAGTTTTGAAGATACAAAATTGGCAGGAAAGACACTCTGGTTGTATATACTCTAACAATATTATAATAATGTGCTTTAGCTTGTTCTCCAGTGCTGAGGATAACTGCCACAGAATGCCTTGGTTTCATAGAGATATTCTTGATTTCCCTAAAACAGAGAAACTATGTGCAAACTGACACTGGGATTTGGTTACTAGGTGTCCTGACATCTGGGTGAACCCCAGTGTTTATATTATCCTCTTACCAAAGAGGATATCCTCTTACTAAATATCCTCTTACCAAAGAGGGTATTTGTTGACCATCATGAACCAAAATCATGTTAACAATTACAATACACAGACAATTGCATTCTAATGCCCACTATTGTTGCTAAAGATGTGTGCTATGCATAAGTACCAACATAGATGAAATCTTCATGTTCTATTGCTTGCTTCTACTAGATATGAGACAGTCAGGCCACCAGGAATGTGGACTGCACCATGAAATACATCTTTCCTGCATATCAGAAGAAGTTACTGAAATAAGAATCCTGGTTTACATGAGTATCTTTCAGAGCTTGTGACAGTTATAAAGTATTTACAACATATATTAGAATTCATTGTGTGTAGATAATGTGCTTCAATGTATTTTAAAGTTACTGTGACCGTTGTTACATATTTGCTTAATATTTATTTCTTATTTTGTGATAGTTTTCTAATAAATAAGACATGAATAAATAGCAAATATATAAGACATTTTGTTATTTAGAATGGAACAAATGTCCCGAGAGGAGAAAAAAACCATAATATTTTGTCAGGTCTGCTATGTGAAATATATTTTATCCATATGTCTGTAAGTTTGAAAATATTTCAAGCTATTTGAAAGTTTATAGGCATCTAGACAGACTTTTTTTATTTTTTTAATACCTTCCTATGCATAAGGGAAATTACTATGCCTTCTATTGTTTTATAAAAAAACTATTCCAAAATAATACGTTAACATAACCATTATTATAACATTGATATCACTCATTTATTTACCCAAGAAACATAGTATGGTTATTTGTTTAAGTTGGAGAAGTAGAACTATGATTAAGAAGTGTGGTAGTTGAAAGGCTGATAAAAAGTTTAGGTTTCATCCACTGTAGATTTCCTCTTCATGTGGACGAATCATTCATTTATGTATCCAGAGTGGTTCCTTCTTCATATTTGCATACTGAAAGGACTTTCCAAACCAGAAAAAAACACCCAACTATTTGTATAGTAAATTAATTTAGATGCTCAGTAATATAGAGGGATGCCTGAACTGAGTTGTAGACACTGGCAAAACTGTAGGAGTAGAAAACTTGTGCTGAACAACACAGCTTCACATCTCTGTATATTCTTTTATAATTAACTAGACAGCAAGCATAAATGAAAAACATCTGGAGTTCTCGGTAATTATCTTATTCTTCATTTTCTTGAAGTAGAAATTCAATATGTATTTCAGTCATGGGAAATGAAATTTATTTGTACATTTGCCTATGTGATCTCTAAGTCTCTAAATTTTATTCAACCAGGGCTTTGTTTGATCACACCAGTAACAATTATTTAATGACTTTTATTGTACATGTGCCATTAAGCATAAAAGAACTAACTACTTAATATATTGATAACCACATTTAATTTTTTGCTACTGTTAACTCCCAACTTAATCATCAAACATTTGAAAAAGACTTAAAGAGCTCTAACACTTACAGTTAATTGATCGTGAAAGCCTTTAGGAACTGATGAGAGCACACCAGAAGTTTAGGAAACATTTACCTTACAATACATTGGTTTGATCACTGTGTAGGAGGGAAGGGAAGGAATCTACAGTAAATGTTAGAAACCCAGCAGTAAGACAAATTGTCCAATCTGTAAATGTATAACCATTGTGAACAGAAGAGAATGCTGAGTAGACTTTCTTGTATATTACTATATCTTAAATATTGTCTTAGTGTATTTTGATGCTTTAAAGAAGTTGCTTGGACTGTTCAGGAATCATGTATCTCCTCACATACGTTTTCCAGAGACCAGTATAATACACTTGAGGAGAAGGTTGCATTCCTAGAGCAACAAAGTGAAAGTGGTCTGTCCTGAATACAGACTTAAGTCTACCTTACTTTGCAACTTCTGCCATAAACATTCCACCTACAGGATGCCCTCCAGCTGTAATTAATACAAAGAAAAGTATAAAGTAAAAATATCAGAATGTTTCTTCCAAATGTTGATAGGGTTGGAATCATGAAGCTGCAAATAGGGAAGTAGCAGATCCATTATAAAAGTCAAAAATGGCAATACCCAGACTTTTAGAAACAAGTAAAACCTGAGATCTTTAGCTTTTGCTCCAATGATGTAGTAATTTTAGTAACTCTTTTTGTATTTCTCCAAGAAATCTGAAGAGCTAGATATGAACTAGACTTGTCTTTGTTTGAACTATGCCATCCACTAGATGACCTGTAAAAGTCCCTTCCATTCTATCGTTCTATAATTCTATGATCCTCTACTTTCAATAATGAGAGCTCAATTTCATTAATGGAGGGGACTTGATAATGAAATCTCACTTTATACCAAATGCAAACAGTTGGCCTTTTAATGGAATCACATCCTCACAAAAAAAATGTACAAGGCTAATTTTAGAGAACTAATTTTTGTAACGTAAAGGAGAATTATGCCAAGTTGCACATGCCAAGAATATTTTGCAAATAACCAGAAAAAGGGGGTTGAGAAAATTAAGCGATTAAACACCTAACTTTGACAGTTATAACTTGGTTTACAGAACCAGAAGCACAGTTACAATATATTTCAAGAATAATTAACTGTTTATCTTTCTTTCTGAAAAATATAGCTAGAGAAATATTTCAAGATTTTGAAACATTTGAATGAATTTATGCTGAATATCTGTTGGTATATTCTGCTTATATTTGATTTTATAAGATTCTATCTAATGAACTTAATGGAAAGATTATTAGGAACAGCAGAAAACGATGGTTTACATGCCGTATCTTCCTTTCTTTTCCATTTCATTACACTGAGTCACAGTTGCTGTAGTCCACAAATGGAAGATGTTCTCATGCTATCTTACTAAGGAAAATGAGCTTGAATTTTTAGTTATTTTATAGCCTTGAATCACTAGCAATACTGTAAACTAGAGAAACAAAGCTGGTGAAAGGTTTGACGCATGGAGCACGTGTCTTATGAGGAGTGGCTGAGGGAAGTGAGGTTGTTTATTCTGGAGAAGAGCAGGCTGAGGGGAGACCTTATCACTATCTACAACTACCTGAAAGGAGGTTATAGTGAGGTGGGTGTTGGTCTCTTCTCCCAAATAAGTGTTAGGATGAGAGGAAATGACCTCAAGTTCTGCCAGGGTGGGGATGGGTTATACTAGGTATTAGGAAACATTACTTCACCAGAAAGGTTTTCCAACATTGGAACAGGCTGCCGGGGGAGGTGGTTTATCCACCGCCCCTGGAGGCATTTAAAAGATTTCTGTATGTGGCAGTCCTGGACTTGGTTTAGGGGTGAATTTGGCACTGTTATGTTTATGATTGGTTGCAATGATTTTAAAGCTGTTTTCCAGTCTAAAAAAATCTGTGATTCTGCGATTCTGTGATTCTGTAAGCTCACTTAATCAACACTAAGGGAAAGATCTTCTGAATTTCATATCATTATGACGTTTGTATCATTACATGATATAATGATTAGCTGAGTTATAAACAGAGATTTTAAATTAAAACCTGTGGTTTAATGACTTGTGAATTTGGTCCAAATATACACATAGATGATAACTGACAACAATGTTTNATTTTAGTAACTCTTTTTGTATTTCTCCAAGAAATCTGAAGAGCTAGATATGAACTAGACTTGTCTTTGTTTGAACTATGCCATCCACTAGATGACCTGTAAAAGTCCCTTCCATTCTATCGTTCTATAATTCTATGATCCTCTACTTTCAATAATGAGAGCTCAATTTCATTAATGGAGGGGACTTGATAATGAAATCTCACTTTATACCAAATGCAAACAGTTGGCCTTTTAATGGAATCACATCCTCACAAAAAAAATGTACAAGGCTAATTTTAGAGAACTAATTTTTGTAACGTAAAGGAGAATTATGCCAAGTTGCACATGCCAAGAATATTTTGCAAATAACCAGAAAAAGGGGGTTGAGAAAATTAAGCGATTAAACACCTAACTTTGACAGTTATAACTTGGTTTACAGAACCAGAAGCACAGTTACAATATATTTCAAGAATAATTAACTGTTTATCTTTCTTTCTGAAAAATATAGCTAGAGAAATATTTCAAGATTTTGAAACATTTGAATGAATTTATGCTGAATATCTGTTGGTATATTCTGCTTATATTTGATTTTATAAGATTCTATCTAATGAACTTAATGGAAAGATTATTAGGAACAGCAGAAAACGATGGTTTACATGCCGTATCTTCCTTTCTTTTCCATTTCATTACACTGAGTCACAGTTGCTGTAGTCCACAAATGGAAGATGTTCTCATGCTATCTTACTAAGGAAAATGAGCTTGAATTTTTAGTTATTTTATAGCCTTGAATCACTAGCAATACTGTAAACTAGAGAAACAAAGCTGGTGAAAGGTTTGACGCATGGAGCACGTGTCTTATGAGGAGTGGCTGAGGGAAGTGAGGTTGTTTATTCTGGAGAAGAGCAGGCTGAGGGGAGACCTTATCACTATCTACAACTACCTGAAAGGAGGTTATAGTGAGGTGGGTGTTGGTCTCTTCTCCCAAATAAGTGTTAGGATGAGAGGAAATGACCTCAAGTTCTGCCAGGGTGGGGATGGGTTATACTAGGTATTAGGAAACATTACTTCACCAGAAAGGTTTTCCAACATTGGAACAGGCTGCCGGGGGAGGTGGTTTATCCACCGCCCCTGGAGGCATTTAAAAGATTTCTGTATGTGGCAGTCCTGGACTTGGTTTAGGGGTGAATTTGGCACTGTTATGTTTATGATTGGTTGCAATGATTTTAAAGCTGTTTTCCAGTCTAAAAAAATCTGTGATTCTGCGATTCTGTGATTCTGTAAGCTCACTTAATCAACACTAAGGGAAAGATCTTCTGAATTTCATATCATTATGACGTTTGTATCATTACATGATATAATGATTAGCTGAGTTATAAACAGAGATTTTAAATTAAAACCTGTGGTTTAATGACTTGTGAATTTGGTCCAAATATACACATAGATGATAACTGACAACAATGTTTTCTTTGGGTAATAATATAATATCTTTATTAGAAATAAATGCTAGAACTCTTACTTGGAATAGTTCCCTCTAAAATTCATAGGTTAAAGTTTAATTTGAATTTGGCTTCATTGAGTTTATTTTTCCCATCATTAACAACTCATTTTTAGTGAAGAATAGATTATCTGGATGTCATATAGTATGAATACAGACAAAAATGAGGAAATTACTAATAAACTACACAGTATATGTTTGTTTTTTCTGGTTACAAAAGAGCTACAATATGTTTCAAGGCTGAAATGTAGGCTGAAACGCAAATGTGTCCTAGGGATCTGTGTAGTAAGTATAATCTACTCTGCCAATATTTACATTATAATTAGTCAGGTCTTCTCAAAATGATATACTAAATAAATTATTAATTTTAAGCTTAATTGGCCAGATAGAAACCCTAATTTATATTGACTTAGTGATCTGTATCAGATAATGCATAGTCTTGATTTTACTTGGGGAGCAGGAAGATAATGGGAGTATCTTCTAGAGGATAAGAGAAGCTTTTAGAACTCTAGCATTAATTTATGCTTTACATTTCACTATTTTTATGCAAATGAGAGATAATTCCTCTTAGACTAAGTGATAACAGAATAAGAGTGATGGTTTATATCAAAACTGCTTTAAAACAATAGAGGTATATGGAAGCATCTGAGGGGCTAGCCAACATACAGCCATTGAGGTATGACAGAGATGCTTACAGTTTGTATGAACTCTTCAGAAATACAGTTTTGTATACTCACCTTGAGATTCAGGCATCGAGGCCTTGCTTATTTGTTTTTATTAATTGTGGAAAAAATACTTTTTAATTTGAATCTCAACATAGATTCTGGAAAGTAAATGTTCTGAGAAATGAAGTGTGATGAAATCTCTAGAGATCAAGCCAGGGGAAAAGTAATGTGCCTCACAAAGAATGACTATTTTTCTGATCTTGACTCGGTACTGTCATCATATATTCACTAATGTACAGAGGACTCGAAAAGATTTATAAAATTTGCACAGCCTGTTCGTCAGATGCAAGTATCTGCTATGATCAAAATCATTCTTCAGGGTCCTGAGGTTCATATTGCCTAAGGGGTAGAATTCCCCTTAGCCTGAAAAAAATTAAACAGAATCTGAGAGTCTAAATAAAACTTTATTTTCCCTGTTCACTTTCTGCTTTAGTCAGAAGCACCTAGGTTGTATTATCACTTTGAATGTCTCAGATTTCCAAGATGAAGTTTTGTGCCTTCCTGAATTTGATGTAACCTGAAGAATTTTGTACCTAACACAAAGATTTGCTAATGTGGAAACTTAAATGACACGTCTCTCAGTACAACAAGTTTGTGCCAGACCATCTCCTGTGGAAGGAACCCCACACTAGAGCAGGGGAAGAAGGTGAAGAATCCTCCCCGGAGAAAGAAGGAGCAACAGAAATAACATGTGATGAACTGACTGCAATCTCCATTTCCTACCCCCTGTGTCACTGGAGGTAGAGACTTCAGGAGTAAATTGAGACCGGGAAGAACGGAAGGGTGGCGGGAAGCTGGTTTAAGATTTCAGTTTAGTTCTCATTATACTACTCTGATTTGTTTAGTAATAAATTACACTAATTTTCCCCAAGTTGAGGCTGTTTTGCCAGTGGTGGTAGCTGGTGAATGATATCTTCCTGTTCTTATCTTGACGCAAGAACTTTGTGTTTTGTTTTCTTACCTTTGTCCAGCCGAGCAGCTTGGTGGGTGCACAGCATCTGGCCAGGGTCAGCCCACTACAGTGAGTATGAATCACTGAGGAGAGGGAAGAGCTTCCGTCTGAATCTCTGACTGAATCAGACTGGTTCTCTGACATTTTTTTCCTGGAAACCCTGATAACTAAGGTATTGGATGAAAGAAAACAAACAATATCTGTTCTATTGACAAAATTTTAAGGAAGGATGAAACATGTGAATTCTTCATTTCTGAGCCATAACTTTTTCCCTAACTCTTGGGACATTTTAAGGGTTATTTTTGTCCCAAGCGCCACTGGTAGAGCAAAGTACTGCAGTGTATTGGACTAGCTTACATTAGAACCTCTTTGGGGTATTTTTTGTAGTTTGTAGATCAGTATAGCCCAGTCCTGAATGTAAAAGAATATTACAATACAACTAAAGATAAATGTTGTTATGTGTAATAGACCAGAGAGCTGTTAATATTAGTTTATAAATGCAACTGTATTTTATTAATACCTGTACTATGGGTACCTGAGTAATGTATTATTGAAGTGCTTGTATGTAAAACTTCTGAATTGAACACCTTCTAGGATTATAACTTATTAAACATTCAATTTGTAGAAGATATAAAGAGAAAGGGAAATGCTGATCTCTAGAAACTAAGCCTCAGACTTAACATTTTTATATATTTTGACTCATATTTTATCAAAGGCATTCTGTATTTTTCTACATTAGTCCTTGATCTCTTAATGATTCTCATTTATACATAAATTTACACTACAGAGTCATGCAGAAATGAATGTATTGCAATAATGAAATCCTTCTCAGGTTAAGTGCAGTATAAAAATTCTACTAGCATTTAAAACAGATTTCAAACTCCATACGTCATATATTATCCTCAGAGCAGCTAAGACATGCACATATGTAATTGAATTATGATAAACTGAAGAACACTCAAAGTGCCTTATGAAAGGTCTTATGATATTTATTCTAGGCTTTAACAATGATTTCTTAATTTAATATTAAAGTCTTAAATGTTAGAAGTTCATACTTCCAATAAAATGAAAAATATGTAATAGCATATAGGAGTTTATAGTATTTTCCCAATTAGATGCTCTATGTGAGAGAAAATATAAAGCAATAAACGTGGGTCATCTAAAAAGAATTCAAGATTTCTGATGTTTCATAAGAGCTTTAGAATGTTGACTCTTCTATTTCTGACATTTAGTTGTTGGCATGCTTTATGCAAAATATTTCTGATGTGAGGAAAATAATTCAAAGCTTACTCTTGATGTGCTAAAGAAATGCGTAAAACTTACCATAAAAATCTATATTCATTGTAAGGAAAATTAAGAAAAATCCTTTTATAATTTATTTTCAGTTAGAACATTTAAAATAATTTTTCTCTATCTTTGAGACAGTAGGAAAATGTCCATCAAACAGCTGACTTTTACTTTCTTTCCTTCCTTTCTCATTGAACCCTTCACCAGACTTTCAAGGAAGAAAATATCACACCTCCTTGAAAGAACTTAGCATTCTATCACTTCACAGTTACAGTTTTTCCAGTTAAATGCTAAGGTTTCTCATTCTCACTTTGTTCTTTCAAACAGTCTCCATTTTCCTTCATTTTCTGAAGAAGAATCTTTTTTGCCAAAATGAGCTTTTAGTGCAACTATATAGGGAAAAATATAAACTCTTTTTAGAATATGTAGTGCCACATAATACCCTTCCAAAATCAATAATGCATGTGTCTGTGGGTTCTTCCATGGCTTATTTCAGAATGATGGCAGTCTTCTGAAGATGCTTTTTTCTTTCCATGGACTATAAAAGGGCTAGTGATTCTGAAAGGTGATTAGTACCACTTAACTATCCTGCAGATGTCTAAACTGACACAGAAATCCTACAGTGAAAAAAAAAAGTTAAACCTCATCTATGCATGGACGTTTGGGTTTTTTCAAAACTAAGAACAGAGCAGGAATCTGATTTTTCACTTCAATAAACATCTTTCAGTTAACTTTAGGCTGAGACAAATTATTCACTGGACTTGCTTGTGATTCAGCAGAGAGAGATCCCTGAGCTTACATTGTTAAAGCTACGTGTAATGACTCCCACCCTAACAGATGAAAAGGTACATAAGCAGTTTTAGTGACTTCTGTGACCCCACAGTCTTCACCTTATCTGTTAGTTTAAGCCTACCCTAGGGCACCTTTAAAAAGCTCAGGTACTCACATCAATTTTCTATATGTTACCTACTTTCCAGTGATTTTCAGTGTGGCTTTGTGGTTTTGATTTGGTTTGGTTTTGGTCTTGTTTTTCTTTCTTCATTTAATGCACACATAAAGTAAGAAAGTTTCTCATTATATGTGATTTAAACAAGGATTTCTAACTTCTATCAAAGAGGAAAACATGTACTGGATTCACACGTCAATGAATGGTGTTGATGGATTGATCTTGTTTTTCTAAACTGCTCTCAGAGATTTGAAAGTTTCTAGTGATATCTCTTATGTAGGTGATCAGTGAAGATGATTATTTATGAGTAAACAACACAATGACAATTTTCAATAACTGTGGGTGTATGGAGTAACGCACTAAAATTTTCTGCTGAAAATTTCTCATTTCAAAAGTAATCAAAACTGTGTGTAATCTACGCACTATTCATTTTACTTCTAAAAGAAAATGGTCCTTTTAAGTAACACAGTATCACAATATTGTAAGGTTGGAAGAGACCTTTGAGATCATGGAGTCCAACCTATGGCCCAACACCTACAGCTACTACCTACACCTACTCCTACTTGTCAGTTACACCATGTCACTAAGTGCCTCATCCAAATTCTCTTTGAACACCTCCAGGGATGGTGACTCAACCACCTCCCTAGGCAGAGCATTCCCATGAACAATTACCCTCTCAGTGAAGAACTTCTTCCTAATGTTAAGCCTAAACCTCCCCTGGCGAATCTTGAGACCTAAAGCCTGGATAACCTAAATAATAAAAGTTATGATAATGGAAATACTGAGTTTGCATGTACATATAAAAAGGATTAAAAACTGACAGACTAATATACCTGTAATTTTTGTCTGTACTAGCTATAGGAGTACATGTGAACTTATAAATATTTATGCAGAGTTCGAAGCCATCTGTCAACAATTAAAGTATATGTCACATTTAATAACATAGTCTGTATAGATTAGGATTACTTTAATTAGAGTATTGCGCACATATTACAGCTGCAAAATGGATGAGCCAGGCTTTCTAAGGAATTTCAAAAAAGGCTTCTTCTATTTGATAATATTCTGCATGGTATTTGATTGCATCTGAATAAGTAATATTGCAGGAAAATGGATAGGCAGCTACTTGAACCTGAAGCTAGCTTTTCTGAGAAAAGCTATAACCTTATCACACATACAAAGACCCTATGGAATCTAAAGAATAGTTCTATCAAACCTTTCTGAGAGGGCTCTGATTGTAAATGGCCCACTTCTTTATGTGCCAAGAAAGCTTTTCTCAACTAATACAGTGTCCCCTCCTCCACGACTTCCATATTGCAAGGATACATTAATTCTCTTGAAAATTTTGANATGCATGGACGTTTGGGTTTTTTCAAAACTAAGAACAGAGCAGGAATCTGATTTTTCACTTCAATAAACATCTTTCAGTTAACTTTAGGCTGAGACAAATTATTCACTGGACTTGCTTGTGATTCAGCAGAGAGAGATCCCTGAGCTTACATTGTTAAAGCTACGTGTAATGACTCCCACCCTAACAGATGAAAAGGTACATAAGCAGTTTTAGTGACTTCTGTGACCCCACAGTCTTCACCTTATCTGTTAGTTTAAGCCTACCCTAGGGCACCTTTAAAAAGCTCAGGTACTCACATCAATTTTCTATATGTTACCTACTTTCCAGTGATTTTCAGTGTGGCTTTGTGGTTTTGATTTGGTTTGGTTTTGGTCTTGTTTTTCTTTCTTCATTTAATGCACACATAAAGTAAGAAAGTTTCTCATTATATGTGATTTAAACAAGGATTTCTAACTTCTATCAAAGAGGAAAACATGTACTGGATTCACACGTCAATGAATGGTGTTGATGGATTGATCTTGTTTTTCTAAACTGCTCTCAGAGATTTGAAAGTTTCTAGTGATATCTCTTATGTAGGTGATCAGTGAAGATGATTATTTATGAGTAAACAACACAATGACAATTTTCAATAACTGTGGGTGTATGGAGTAACGCACTAAAATTTTCTGCTGAAAATTTCTCATTTCAAAAGTAATCAAAACTGTGTGTAATCTACGCACTATTCATTTTACTTCTAAAAGAAAATGGTCCTTTTAAGTAACACAGTATCACAATATTGTAAGGTTGGAAGAGACCTTTGAGATCATGGAGTCCAACCTATGGCCCAACACCTACAGCTACTACCTACACCTACTCCTACTTGTCAGTTACACCATGTCACTAAGTGCCTCATCCAAATTCTCTTTGAACACCTCCAGGGATGGTGACTCAACCACCTCCCTAGGCAGAGCATTCCCATGAACAATTACCCTCTCAGTGAAGAACTTCTTCCTAATGTTAAGCCTAAACCTCCCCTGGCGAATCTTGAGACCTAAAGCCTGGATAACCTAAATAATAAAAGTTATGATAATGGAAATACTGAGTTTGCATGTACATATAAAAAGGATTAAAAACTGACAGACTAATATACCTGTAATTTTTGTCTGTACTAGCTATAGGAGTACATGTGAACTTATAAATATTTATGCAGAGTTCGAAGCCATCTGTCAACAATTAAAGTATATGTCACATTTAATAACATAGTCTGTATAGATTAGGATTACTTTAATTAGAGTATTGCGCACATATTACAGCTGCAAAATGGATGAGCCAGGCTTTCTAAGGAATTTCAAAAAAGGCTTCTTCTATTTGATAATATTCTGCATGGTATTTGATTGCATCTGAATAAGTAATATTGCAGGAAAATGGATAGGCAGCTACTTGAACCTGAAGCTAGCTTTTCTGAGAAAAGCTATAACCTTATCACACATACAAAGACCCTATGGAATCTAAAGAATAGTTCTATCAAACCTTTCTGAGAGGGCTCTGATTGTAAATGGCCCACTTCTGTATGTGCCAAGAAAGCTTTTCTCAACTAATACAGTGTCCCCTCCTCCACGACTTCCATATTGCAAGGATACATTAATTCTCTTGAAAATTTTGAAAAACAGGCATGATGCATTTTGACAAGACTAGGCAATAGCAACTATTTTAAGAATAGTTTGGAGGCAAAGAGGATTTAAAAATACGACACTTCCAAGACTCAATTTATGCAAAGCAGCCTTAGTACACAACGAGCATAATCAGAGCAGTATAGATATATGGAAGCCATGAAAATAAATGACACCTCCAGAACGTGATGAGGGGTAAACTATGTGGCAGAAAGGCCTTATTCTAACCTCACTAACAATTCGCTTACCTTCTGAAGAGTGCTGGCACACAATCTAAGGGACTTTTGGTTGCTTTCAGTGTAAGGCTTAAGTAGGGCACAGCTGATGTACTGCAGTTTGTGTTTGCTTTCTGACTGAAAGATATATGCTGGAAATGAAAAGAAGATATATAGAGCCTTAAGAAAAACTTAGTAAATACTGCAGAGGACTCTGTATGTTTTTACTGTGGCACGTTGTGTGGCAAACTCTTGTTATAAGATTAAGCCAGACAAAGTCACAGATAAGGACTGGTGGTATGCTTCTGTAATTGGTGCTTGATCTCACTAACCTAAAGATATTCCTGCTTATTAATTACTTTGAGGACCTGCTTGATTTCTTTTGTAGCTGACAGGAAACTATTTTTGGGTAAAGAATCTCTTCAGCCCAAAACTGTACTATCGACATTCTTATGGTAAATTGTGAGATAAATGTATACTGAAGGGTTTTGTTTCATTGTAACTATTCCATTAAACTTTAGGGAGGTTTACTCCCACATCACCTTCTAGATCAATTTAAAATACTCTAATCTAAGGAAAAAGTACTTCTACAGCTGCAGAAAAGTGAAATGTATTTTTAATGTTTGTATTTTGTTAAGTACGAGGAAAATTTTTAGCCTGTGTTGTCTACAGAACAATGCCTAATACAAAAGTAATGGCTTCTATTCTCTTCTTTTATTTAACTTGGGTTTAAATATTTTTGGGAATGTACCAGTTTAATACAGATGCACTAAGTTGAAATATATCTTTTTTTTTCTTGCTGAAACACTTAGCATTTGTTTAGAAATACATGAAGCTCTGTCACAATGGGGTGAGATGTCATAGTACGTTAGTAATTTAGTGATAACTATACATAAGAACCTCTTGGATCTCAGTGCATAAATCACTTCCGGTAGAATCTTTTGATATCTGCAGAAGGTTTACTGAGGGAGTAGATGTCTATGTAAAGTATAATTTTGTAATCTCTTTTCTACATCTAGAGACTATAAGGATCAATGGTTCATATGCAGGTAGATTAGAAAAATATATTTATCCTTGGTTAATACAGACTCCAAATCTTTTGTGGTCTTACTGTCCTACAGCAGTTATCAGGCGGTGAATATAAGTATCTTGAAGGTGTATAATGTCATTTCTGCAAGGTTTCTGAAATGCTAAGACCCCTGAAACACATCTTCCAGAGAGCTAACTGTTAGTCTGGGCTATTCACTCTTCTTCTATGGAGATCAGCAGTGTGTATGCATATCAAATTTATCTTTCATATGCCACTTGCTGTTGAAAGTTATTTCAAGTATGCATTACCCAGGGCTAAAAGCAAGATGTTTTTGTCTCCTCAAATGATTAAAAGATTTACTATGTCCTGTTTGTCAATAATTTGTTGATTATTCCCTGTTATTTAGTAGGAACTAATGATAATGGTTCCTATCATCTCTAACTGATTGTACCAATAAACCACGGGTGAATTATTTCACAATGTCATCATCAGCTGTCAGAGAAAAAGCTTTATAACCATTCATTAGTTTCATGGGTTATTGATATAACTGAACCCCATCACATAGAATCCTTGTCAGAATAACTCAGCTACATACAGACTGCAAATTAGTATGGTGTTAGACTGGCATGATATCCGAAAAGAAATGGACTTACTTACTTCATTCTGACTGTCTTAATTCCTGCTACAATATTCATTTATTCCTTCTCTTTTCAGAAAACAATTAGTTAGAGAGATACTAAATGAATGTGACTGCCTGGTGACATTCTTTTATAGCTGAGACAGGATTATGGAGTCCTTCCCTTTAGTGTATCTTAGGAGAAGGTACCACTCCTCATATCTGCAGCCTTCATGTTATTTCAGCTGGGATGTCATCCGTGTCACTTTCTTGAAAAAACATCCCTTCATTCCTTTGAGATGTTTCACCAGTGTTTACCTGTTGTCTCCTATCACCTCAGGAGCCCCTGGCTCATCTCCAAAAGACTTCAAGTGTGCCTACAGGGTAGCCAGCAGATCTCAGAGTTACAGACTGAGGGCCCTCGCTAGCATCCTGTCCATTTAACCTTGGTGTGCCATCCCACACCTGGTCACAGGTGGGTCTTATATTATCTCCCTCCCACTTCAAGTCTGGTTTAAAGCTCTGTCAATGAGTCCCCACTAGCTCGTGAGCAAAAACTCTCTTCCTCCTTTGTGGAAGGTGAAACCTGCCTGACTCCAGCAAGCCTGGTGCTCTGTATGCCATCCCATTATCAAAACCCCCCAAACTGCAGTGGTGACAGTAGCCACAGGTTATATTATTATTAATAGACTGGATTTGTCTTTTTCTTCTAATGTTGCTTCCTGCCTGTAGAAGGAGAAAGCCCCAAAAAAACCTGTGCTCCAGATTCCTTTACCAACTATCCCAAGGCCCTGAAATCATTTTGGATCTCCCTTGGACTATGTGTTGTGGCTTCACCATGACCCACATAGAAGAGCAGTAATGAGTAATAATTCGAGGGCTGTACCAATCCAGGAAGTTTCCTAGTGATGTCTTTAACCCAGGCCCAAGGGAGGCAGCAGACTTCTCTAAGAGGAGTGTCCGTCCAACATATTGGACCCTCTCTTCCCCTCAGAAGGGAATCACCCACAGCTATGAAACCTCTTTTCTTCCTCATGGAGGTGATAACAACGTGGGGAGCATGCCTTTCTTATCTTGGCCACACCTCTGGTATAGATCAGCTGCCATGCTCATTAACCATTTACGGGCCTTCCACATCCAGAGCCTCATAGCTGTTGTACAGAGGCACCTGGGAAGGTGAGGTGGGCAAGGAGGGTGTTTGCCTGCTGTCCCAATCATGGAAAAAGCCATGATCCAAATGAATCTGTCTAAACTCTAACATCAAAATTTTAGATGACTGATCTCATTGATTTCTCTTGGTTTCCTATTTCTTCACAAAAATCTGGATAAGTGAAGTCTCTGGAAGCGTCATAGAACATTAGAAAGAACTTCAGCCTAAAAAGTGAAAAAAAATAATTCTGTAACTGGTTCCTTAATATACCTGCACTCTCTTCTAGGCTATATTTTTATTTTCCAAGCTCTAAGCAACTTTATCACTGCTTTTGTTAAACATATAGAGTGCTTCAGCTCAATGGAACATACTTTTGATCTGTCACAAGAGCTTATTCAGTGTACAAAATGATGCATGTGAGGATAGTTACAATGTCAAAATAGATAGAAAATAATTTCTTCCTCACGCTGTACACAATAATTGAAAAGAATTTTTAAAGCTAGTCAATAGCCTAAATTAAAGTACAAATACATCATACTGACCAAAATACAGTCAGTTTTTGTCTAAGGGGAACTGAATAATTCTACTGCCCTGAATTTGTTTTTTCGTTTTTCATGCAAACAAATAATATTGCAGAGAGAAGTTTGAGGGTTTATTTACTGTAAGGCAATGGTCTGTGCTGTGAGGAAAGACTTGTTGAAAGCTTAGTTAGTTAACGCGTAAGTGTTAGGGCTAGAAGTAAAAGAATGATTTCTTAGCAGCAGATTTGGATGTCTTTGGGCCCTCAGGTCAAATGATCAGAACTGATTTCCAACTGAATCTGCTGTTGTTAGTCTATGGTATAATTTTACAGCAAAACTGCAATCCTTATGAGATGTCCGAATTGCTGTGCACCACTTCCCAACACTCTTTCATTTTAGTATGCATGCAGCATATCTCTACAAATATGTGAACAGGACATTCTCACCAACAGAGAGAAATAGGTGGTTCTAGGATGCAGTCCACCTTGTCCTACAGATAAGCCTAATCTAGTCAGAGAAGGAACTTTGAAGATTCTTGTTTCTTTTTGCTGATTAGAAGGTACTGGGATGAATAGCTCAGATGTAAATAGCTCTAGTTTGTTGACATAGATCCTATCCAACTATCAGGAAGTTCTTCCTTTTGATTCCTAGATTTCTGCTTAAATGATATAGCAGGGACAATAAAGGCATGGTTGTTAACATTCAAACATCTCTTGAAATTTAACATTAGTCCTGCTGTCCACTTAGGCTTCATGGATTTTACACAGCAGCTATTGCTTTTCCTCACTCAATCCAAATTCCACTTTCATGAGGGCTGGAAATGTTACCAGCAGAAAGAAAGTAGCTTTATCACGTTGCTACTGGATAAGAGCAGTGTGAGAGTCAGCACTGCTGGCGAGTCATCTCTACTGACCGTCCTCTGAATTCCATTAACTGAAAAAGTTCTGTGGATAAATCACTGATTTATCCACTCACAATAGTGTAGCAATAGGAATGTAATGCACCACTACTAATCTGGTAATAATTTTGCTCAAGATGGCACCACTGATTATTGTAATACAGCTTTTTCTGCCTTCTAAATGGCCACCCAGATGACATTTCAAGTAACATGCTATTCTTATAAAGTGAAAGAAATTCCGGAAGGTGTTGATATTTTTAAAATTCTTCCTTTAAATAAATATCATGCCCTTTCACCTACAGATTTGTGAAGTATAAGGCAAATTCAGACACTGAAATAATTTGTCTACAATTTTCATTATCTATCATGAAATTTAATTCACTAAAGCTGTAACTTTAGTCTTATGTTTTCGCTGAAACTGAGAGGAAACTATGGTTTACAGATCATTAACTTTTCTTAAGTAACAATACATGTCATAAAAGTAAGGGAACATCTGCTTTTGTAGATATAAGCTCAGAATTGCCAGAAACTGGAATACACAGATGGACAAGTGATACAGTATAGGTAATTTGCTGCAGAACACAATCCTAGCATATTTTTCAGTAGCAACTTTAGACGAACATGCCTGTTGAAGCATTAAATATATACTTTATTGTTAAAAGAATAAAATAAACATTTTCTGTATTACTACTGTCATGACTTTTATGTCTAAGAATCAGCCACACTAAACACTGATTGATATGCTTATCGCTACGAACCAGTGTGCAATAATAATCTAACATTCATGTACTCATGTCAATATACATGAATTCTTACAGATTGGTGAATTCTCTTCCATTCCACAGTTTCCTTGGTATATTTTGGGTTTTTTCTCTTATTTGAAAAACTGCCATAGGTTACAGTAGTCATGAGATTAATCGAAACCAGCTAAGTTCAATACGTATGACTGATTAATTCTGCATGTGATTTCATAAGTTCTAGTTGTTAGCTCTGAAAATGCTTGGTTTGAAACTTTTTCAGAAAATTTAATTCTTAAGTTGTAATCGGCATTTTTCCTCAAAAATAATTTTATCTTTATTCTTGCTAGCAGCATATGTTCATAGAGTGAACATGCAAAGAAATAATGAAATTTTCCATTTTATAGCTATAGAACTTAGTTAATGGTTGGGATCCCAGTGTGCTTCTCTCCACTTGGCCTAATTGTACTATATCTGTGCCTATGTAGTGCCCCAAGTACTCTAGGCCATCTCAAATGGCACAAGACAACCACGAACAGAAAAAGGAATCAAGCTTCTAATATGCAAGTTACTACTGAGGACCTTAGATATCTTGCTTACAGAATAATACCTATTTTTTTGTCATTTATACTGAGGTGTATGGCTCTGGAGCCAAAGGTAGCTGAAAAGCCTGGGTAAGCTTGTTCAGATGTGTCATGTTATTTAAGTCATTCCTTTTATTTAATCTTATTACACATCAACTGTTCATTAAACCACTTGATATTGAACTATCTTGTGTTTTGCACACTCTGTTCTGGAAAGGCACAATTTCAGCTTCTGAAGAAGAAAGTTATTTCTGTTTACTATTATGACAGGAAAAAAAAGGTCCAATATATGTTATATCTATTAGTGTCCATCCGTGCCAAGGAAGAAAGGTCTAAAAAGGAACACAAGGATAAGATAAAGTATAAAATTATTTACAAATTATCTAAAACATATTTTGTAAAGTCTAATGGAGAAAGGTTACACCAATACCTTCAAAGGAATACAATGAAACAAATGAACAGGTAGGAACACTGAAATAAAAAAAAATCCAAGCAGATCTATGGCTCTATACAACAGATATTGAAGAAGTTGAAACTATAGACTTAAAAAAAAAAAAAAAAAGTGAAATTTGGCTTGTGATGGTGTGTTTTTTTAGAAATTGATATGTTTCTTTTTCATTATTATCATCTTTTTCTGCTTCTAGTTATGCTGTTTTCATGGATGGGTGAAATGAGCAAAGAATGTTAGTCTCTAAACATTAAACACGTATAATGTAACTTTGTTCTGTTTTTAATATTACCTAGACAGAAAGAAGAGTACAAACTAGAATTCCGGGGTTTAATTTTCCTCTTATTTTTTGTCTTAGAAATGCCTGACTTGTTTACTTAATTTTCTGACAATGTTTTAAATCTACAGTGAGATGTTAGCAAGACATGCATTTTTTTTAAGGCCAAAACCCCTAACTATTTTCTGAGCAAACCAAACTGATAATGTGCATAATTGTGCTAGCAAGCAACAAGTCGTACTTTTGGTCCTGTATTGACCTGGAACCAATAATAACTGGAAAGAAATGCAATCGCTCATGACAGAACTCATGTGAGAACCTGAGTTGAGGGGTATTGACTGTAAAATGCACTTCTAGATATAAATTGAGGTTTTTACAGTTGAAAAGACTTTGATTTTAATAATGTAACTAATTAGGAAAAGGATAGTTGATGAAACAGAAATACATCATAAGAACTGTACCCATATTACTAAATAAGAAGAGGATGAAGGATTAGAGCACACACTGCTTCATGTCCTCAGTGCTTAAAATTAACCACTTTAATATGAGATATATCTTAGGGAGAACTGGTTGGAATAACCCAAACCAAATGTAAGTTACAAAGACTAAGAAGTGTCAGCATTCTGTATCTGTTGCTCTGTATCATTCCCCAGTTGTCTTTCATACAACACTATGATTTTGTATTAAACACAATCAGTCAGGGACTTCCAAGAGCAGAATAACCATTCCTATTGGGAACAGTCCCTAGACTATGCTAAGACTCAAACGTGGGTCAAGCATTTTTGTGGAGAGTGCCATATGGGTCAATCAAAATCCGTGATGGCCAGGAAACATGGTAATGATGGAACAAAATGGACAGCCTATGTTCATGCTTAGGCCCACAATTTGGCTTTGTTGAACTCTACCTTCAGTGAAAATTATTAGTCACTTCTACCCAATCCTATAGGTAGCTTTCTGTGAAAATTTTGTTTGCTTACTAAGTGGTTTTGAATGGTACATAAACAACTAATGAGAAGGAGTGTCTGGATTTTTATAAGCTGGGATAATTCTGATTTCTACTGTTCAAGCAGCAACTCTTTTGATCCTGAGGCAGTAAAGGTATATCAAGAGAGCACAAAGGATGTTAGAGCTGTGTAGTGCAGTGCTGGATCACAACCACACACTGATTCGTGATTTTGTTCAGTGGGAAGAACAAATATCTGTTTCTTTCCATGTTTAGATGAGTTGGCTTAGACTGGAGAGAAACGTTGTGTTATTTCCATGAGAATTTCAGGCTGCTCTTTGGATGGTGATTTTATGGAGTGGAAGAAGTCTGCAGGCTTTGAACACAGAGTTATAGCTCTGGGTCTTGGGCAGAAAGCAGTGGGTTTGACATGGCAGTATGTGCATTGCCTGCATTTCCTACATCATCTCAAGGATGTAAAGTATATCAGGAGGGACTAAAAGAATTGTAATACTGGGTATCTAAATATCAGTCTCCAATATAAGCTGGCCTTCTAATTTAGAGTACACATTTTTGTTAAGGATCTTTCGCAGTATTGGAAATGAAACCCTGTAGCAGATTCTGTTCTACAGTGGCATGAATTGTTTTTAAATGAGAAGATTAAAGAGAAACGCTGTAGTTTTTAGAATTCGGGTATGTAATGCTAAGCAAAGGAATAAACTTTAGCATAATTTATTCCTCTCATTTGAAAGAGTTCAAAATATTCACACTTCTAGAAATAATTCTAGTTTTGCTTTGATTAGGTAAATTAGATTCACTGCTGGGCTCCTTTGGGATTCCCTCTACAAATACTTACGGTAAGCACATAAATGAAACAGAGGAAATATTATGACTGGGCTTAGTTCACATTGACTGCAACAGAGTATCATCAGGATATTTTTACTGAAAAAGAATAAAATAAAATTCATAGAAAATCAATGTTTCCCCGAAAGTATATGATGTGTAAGATAAGTAAAGAGGATACTAGATTTTTGTTGAAAGAGAACCAATATCATCAGTTTCAACAGTGTAAACATACGTTCCCTTGCCTTTCAGGGTTCATCATTCATGAGAAGTGCAATCACTTGTAATTTCCTGCAAGCACTGGAAAATAAAAAAGAATCCGGTCTTCCCATTTAAACTAGATATACTTACAGGAATTCATAGATTTTTGAGAGCCAGAAGGGTTCATTTTGGTTATTTAGTCTAATCTCCTGCATACCCTATCCTTGAACCTCTAAATTAATTCATGTTTTAAGATCAAAACCTGTTTGATCCAAGTATGTATATTATATATAATATATTTTTAAGAACCTCATGAGAACTGTTAATTATTTTGATGTAGAATAACCCTTGTGGTATTTTTAAACGTGTGATATCAATAATATAGATTTTTTAGTTTCACTTTGAATGTGTATAAAGTTTTTGATTAATTTGCTGTTTTAATGTGTTTTGGCCTGCTACACAGAGCTGTCAAATCTGTGTTTTCTGTGTTGATGCTTACAAGACTGGTTAGATAAATTCTTGAGATAGGGGGGTTTTTTGTGCACCAAAGGATGAACTACTTTGTTAAAAACAATAGTATTTTGTTGTTCCTTTTTAACCTTTGCAAAAGAACTTACCTGTGTGCCATCCTTGCTGAACAGAGGGTTTAAGAACTGGCTTTAGGAGTGATATAACCTCCTTAATCTGATTTAGTATTCCTGTTTCTGTCCCCAAAGACATCCATTAAAACCTTTGGCTAGAACACTACTGCTTGCTATCCAGGACGCCCACAATTATTTTACAGAACAGAATATTTTATCTTCTAATATGCATGCAATACAATATTTAGACTTGCAAATTTACATTTTCTGTGTTTTATTATAACATGTGTTTAAAAATTTATTCTATTGCCTGGTTTACCAGATGAGGTTTCTTCTTAGACTATTTGTTGCTTCTCTTTGTTATTTAGCAGTTGTCTAGCTCTTATAGCACTGAAAGTGTTATCATTACCGTATTGTACTTTATACAACTTTTCATTGATAAAAATCTTAAATAATCTGAAAAATTACCAGACACTATAGGACTGTAGACCAGCAATACATTCTTAGTGATAATTTTCCAAATTATGCTTGCACTCTGAGATTTGTCAGGAAGTTTCAAATACCCTTGTAGAAGCCTCTGCAGCTGCTGTAAGTAGTTCTTTTTTCTTACTGAAATGTTATATAATACCAAGCCTTATATTTACAGAACAATGTAAATGTTTGATTACACCAGTGTAAATTCCATCATGCAAACCTGTATTTTTTTTCTAAAAGAGGAAATTTCACAATATTTAATAAGGTAATCTTTTTGGTGTTAACACCTTTTTCAGAATTGCTGTTTTTTTTCAAAGAAAGCATTCCACTAAGCCATCAGTGAAAATCCTAAGGGACTTTTAGGTGATTGGGTAGTGTGAGATTTAAGATGGAGGCCCAACTTCCCAAAGCTACGTAGGTAATGTGTGAAGTCTGAGACTCCTTGGGACCTTTCAGTTGATTCAATTCTGGATCATTTATCTGTACTGATGCACCACAGTAATTGTAAGGAAGCACGAATTTCCTGTGAAAATAAAATGCCACCAGCAGGGAACATTCTCTTGATATAAAAATCTTAGTTCAACAAACTTTTAGTAATTTTTTTATAAATTTTTTAAAAAAAATTGTAGCAAATTTACCCTGGAATATTGCTATGCCTTCTGCACTCTTACAGCACTGGTGACATAACCCTTGCTATAACTTGGTCAAACTAACATAGTTGTCAATAATATTTGCTGATATTTTCATTAAAATAGAAAGACAATGAAGCATGATTAAAGTCACAGTATTTTTTATTTTTAAAGACAGAAATTTAGTGGAATAGAAATACTTTTTTTTTTTAAAACCTGAAAGAAAAAGATATTATTTTAGCCTGCAATACAAAGAGAAGAACATTAATTGTAGTAGGTTTTTGGGGCAGACAGTATACAGCTAGTAAACCTCCTTATTCAGCTGGAAGACCTGGTAAGCATATAAAAGGAAATCCTCCTTTTATAACCTGTGTTTCTTTTCCTTTTAAATAATAGCTCTATAAAATTGAAGTACAACAGATTAATTATTTTAAATGTCTTTTATCTTTATTTCTAATGTGAATCAAACAAGCTTTGAAGTACTAGGATTGTATAAATTTAGCAAAGAATTTATATTAGATCTAAGCCATGCTTAGTAGAGTACCAGCACTGAGATTTGTGAGCTTGTATGGAAACCGTATTTATTCTTCTACAATTAAGGAGACTGAAGACAATAACAAAAGCCAAGTTACGAACAAGCTCATTGATTTCTTGATCTTTACTCTTTCCAGTACAGCAAAGGGTTTGGAAAATGGTGAACACTTTTTACATGTTAAAAGGACATTTAAAGAAATTTAGTGGGATTGTCTTGTTTTTCAGATTTCTAGTCTCAAGTTAATAACACACAATTAGCAGAAAGGAAAAAAATGTAAAAGAGAATATAACTACTTGGGACTGGAATTTAGAGAAGATGCAAAATATAAAAATCTTATTACACCAAAAGACTGAGAGACATACAGAATGTAGCGGGAATACATGTTCTCAAGCTGAAAAAAATGTATACATATTAATTACTCTATACCGTGGAAACTTTGGCAGCAACTCGTATTTGAAAATCTGTTTCTCTGGAAGTTCATTCCCACTATTTCACCACAGAACTCAGGGATAAAGTTCACATTATTGTATAGTTGGCTTGGGAGCTGCCTCCTGATTTGAACTGGGCCAAAAGAATAAGAAAAGTGTCCTATTAACTGAGTGTAGCTCTTTAAATTGGCTGGGGGGGGGGGTTCCATAAATACTGTGCTGGCAGAAGAATGACATGCATTACACAACGAGCAAGCAGCCATAGAAAGGAACCTTTTTCCCCTTAGCTGAGTTGTTTGTCTTTCAGGTAGCACATAATTGTCTAATATAACTTTTGAATCAAATATGCTACATAAATTGGTTTTGCTGATTCAGTGCTGAATGACATTCTCTTGTTTTTATAGTGTTGCAAGTAGCTTTTATAAAGCTACAGAGATGTATCTGAGTGATGGCTTTGCAGTAGTGATTTGGTGGGCACTGAATAGCACTTAACAGATCAAGTAATCTAGGAAGTGATTTCATACTCCGTAAACTGAGTATATAGTTCGAAAATATGAACCCAGTATCTTGCTTGAAGAACAAAGCAAAAACATTTTGAACATATAAAACAATTTAGTCTTTTTCAGACTAATTAGTAGCTACTTTCAGGAGAAAAATATATCCGATTATTAAATTCAAGAATCTGAGCCAGAGAAGTTTTTTTGCCAGTCTAAACAAATCTTGCTAGATTAAAGCAGGTAAAATTAATGAGCCTGCATCAGCTGATATTTTAGATTTGATAAAGTTATAGGAATTCTTAACATTTATAAAAAACTATTTCTTTAGGTATTATGTTTATATATATCTGACATAAACTGAACTGTACCTTGATGGATCAGAGGGCACATTGTGTATCTAAGTCTTACCACTGGCTATTTAAAAATGTGAGAGACAGCATTTGAACATTTGATAAGTGAGAGATGAACATTACTCAGGTAATTGCAGAGCTCTGCTCAACAGAATGGAGAAATGGATGAAACATTGAGATCTCTACTTGTGGTCTTGTAGACCATGCTGACACCATTGGCCACATCTATAGTGACAAGTAAAAATAAGCCAGAGAACAAGCTTCAGTACTCACCCAGACCATCTACATTGCTTATGCCAGCTATTCCTTTGCTTTCTTTTAGGTCAGCCTTATTAGTTCTCCCAAAACAATGCCTGTATGTGATTTAGGAAATAGTTCTGTCCAGGCTAGAAGCTGTATTATCTTGGTCTGCTGCTCTCTGGTCAGGCATTTGGTATTGTCCCAACACATGTTTTTTTCCTGCAGCTTCTATCAGGTGCCAATGTGGCACACTGGGGGCACACAACATGTATATTTTGAATTCACCAACACAGAGCTGCAGCACAGCTCTTATACTAATTCAGATATCTGAAGCTGAAAAATCCACACAAAATAATTATGGTATCTTAGGGTGCTGTGAGCAGTACATGGATCTTGAAAAGATCCAGGGCCAGTTGCTATGTAGCATGGATGTTGTCTGATTTCTATAAAGGAGGTTAGCCTGAAGGAGTGAGGAAACCTCTATCCATTCCATTTGACCTATGGGCCAGGAATTGGTGCCTGATCTACTTTTATCTAGCAATAAAGACATAGACACTATAATTTATTTTTTTAATTGAAAATGAAGCATATATGACCAGATATCACTCTTTTAAATCTTTCTGTAAGCCATAAAAAAAAAAGAAAAAATCAGAATTCTTATTCTGTGGATCCTGGAGTTTTAGTTTTGAATCAGAAAATTACTAGAGAGACATACATGAAATTTTGAGTACTCCTTGAAGTTCTCCATCTGTACTGCTAACTTGCATACTGTATCTTTTCTTCAGCTGTTACAGGGCAAATCGTTTCCTAAATATCACAAATGGGAACTCCGACAGACAGGCAGTGGTGGAGGTGTGGATGAACAAATCAGTGGAGATTGTGATGATGAAGATGGTTGTGATGGATCAGGAAGCGGAGAACTCAAGAAAGTCCTGAAAATTACAGACTGTAAGTCCATGATTATGTTTCATTCATGCATTTAAAAAATGAATGGGCGTACTTTGCACTAAGTAATACCACTGAATTATCTTGGAAAAGGTGGAGAAAAGTTGTCTGTATAACATTTCAATATTTGCAGGAAATGGACTACAATTACAGAATTTCTATGAGCATGGTATGAACACAAGTGTGCTTCATTGTAACACCTCCTAATGTGTATTTGGCATAAGGCAGACTGACCTCAACACAGTATTTTAGTCAAATAAAAGGTCAATGGCATGTCCCTGTAAGTTACTACTTAAACAAAAAATGTTTGGCAGTTAAGCAGAGAAACTATTCTGATTTTTCATGGAACTATGGGAAAATACAAAATTTAGTTGTGGTAGCTGAATTTCATGGAGCTGTATTGGAATTAATGTGCCGTAGCCCACTCAACACCAATGCTGTTATGGTGTCTGGCACTTCTTTCTGCTTTTCTTATTGGTTTGGGGTTTTCAATGTTTTGCTTTTTTTTTTTTTTCTTTTCTGAATCACATTTGTAACAATTTTCTTCAAACAATTGTTTGCGAACTTCAAGCAGCATGAAACTGTGAGCATGAGCAATTCAATTGAAGTACAAGTAAGTTAACTACTTCTTTGAATCAGGATGTTATTATGATGACAATAGATGCTTGGTATCATCAAAACAGAATTTCTGTATTTTATATTGCAAAATTCAGCATTATTAGGTAAGAAGTCAAGATTGGTGTCAGTCCTTGAATTTACCTGTATTTACTGAGGCAGGGTGTACACCAAGCTTAGGTGAAAACCCACAGCCCTTTTTGATTTGACAGTTAAAAGGCAACTTAAAAATGTGACCATAGAAAAGCTGCAGTGCTTGTTTGCCCAATACTGAGCAACTGGAGAAATGAGGTCAGTTTGGAGTTACCTTAAGGTGCTGTTGTACCGATAGTTAGTCTAACAGTTTCAAGTCCTGCTATAGCTTATCTAGATAAGATTTTAAGAGAGCTGTGAAAAGATTTGGACTCTTAACTTCCTGAGAATGCCTTTGAAGGTTTAACTTTAAAAAAATGTTAGTGATGAATATTTAAAAACAGATGTACTGGATATGTTCTATCTGTTTACTAACCATAGAATCATAGAATGGTTTGGGATGGAAAGGATCTTAAAGTTCATCTAGAGACTGTAAAATAGTCTTGGAATATGACTTGGGTTATTAAGTAAATATTAAGTGACAAAAGATTTGTGAGAATAATACATTTTCTTTCACCCTCTTCTACTGCATTAAAATTTCCTTCATATTGATGTATTCAGTATAATCTTTTCAAAATGTCAGATATAATTAGACTTCATATAATTATACTACTTGTATTATAAATCTCTAGAATTATTAATTATGTATTAGGCATACTGAAGTTTGCATGTAATGCTGTTTCATTTGAACCTTGCCTAAAATATTATGTAACAAAAATGTGAGTCCATACTGTTTCCTATTATCACATGTGGATAGATCTTAAGTGCCTTTGATGAGATTTTATGGATTTCTGCTGGCATTTAATATTTGGAATGCACCTTAAAATATGTTTTGAATGTATAGTACAAAGAGTCCTAGAAAATACCACTTTGTTCTGGACATGCTTACCGACAGGCTTTCTGTCCAACAGAACTTTTAAAACGTTCCAATTAAAAACAATTTGGTTGCAATATATATCAGGAAAATATTTTCCTTCAGAAATCACGTAATCATACATTTAAGATAAATGAAACAGGAACTTGGACAATCCTTCTTTTGCATCATTGTATAAGTTCTCATGATTTATGATTTATGTGAGGAATTAGAATTTAAAAATTTGAAGATAAACATCATAATTTAAGCTGGTGAAACATGCTTAGCTTCAATTGACTGGGATGAATTTCAGGCTAAGTCAGATCCTGAGCTCCCTGGTTTTAAACTGATAAACCAGATTTACTCTGCTGATATCCCTTAATGATCTCTGAAAGACATGACTGAACTTCAGCTAAACCTAGAGGATGACTACAGCGTTTTTGATCCACGTTGTTACTTGTTAGTTCTAGGTTTTTTATGCATAACAATTTTTTTTTTAGTTGCATGTAAATAGCCAGAAATGTCTGAGTACTCTTCTGTATGTAGATCTGGTTTGTATATTCTCATACAAGTCATGGAAGACCAACCAAATTTCATTTGTTATATAGAAACTTATACTTGTAGTTCTAAGTAAACTGGTATAAATGAGAATAAAATCACACTTGCAGTGTGAACGAGATTGAAAAGTTAGATTTGCTCAAATCCAACCCTTTATGAGCTTATGATCTGCAAACACTTTTAATCTTACTCAGAAGTCAAGATCAAGTATTACTGTACAACTGTACAATATTACTCTGTTTCTTCTGGTATATAACAGGACGTTGTCAAGGCTTTCCACTTTTGCATATTGCTTCTATGCATTATAAAACACTAGGTTATCAGTGTAACATGACCACATTTTTAAACTGAAAACCAGACCTTGGCTGCAGTAGAAATTGCAAGTAGAAACACAACACAGAGTTGGCCGATACCTACATAGCAATTAGGAATCATAGCAAAAGGATAATTACACAAAAGAAATATCAATGGCCTATTATGTCATTGTTAACGTTCAATTTGTAAAAAATAGTAAGAAAAACATAAAGACAGAAGACAGAAGTAAGGTGGGATAAAGTAAAGATAAATGTGGGTCACACCCCCCTTTCTCTATAGTACAGAGATTTAATCTGCTATCTATATTGATAAAAAGGTGACTAAATAAGTTAAAGACACCAGGATTGAACTGAACACCATAGTATGAATGTGTGAATTTGAAGTCAATTTCAGTGTTAAGGTTTTAAACACATACTCTTGTTACAGTTGTTCGGTCTATGAACAACTTTTAAGTACAAATTAGAGAAATTGATTAAAATACTTTCAAGATGTTTTAACTATGTCCAGAAACAATATAATTACTTTCTTTTCATAGATAAACATTATTGTAGGACTTTACAATACACTCCTGACTTTTGAAACTCAAAAAATAATTAGGACTTATAAAACAGGTAAATGATTTCGTAAGTATTTCTTTATAATGCACCACATTCAAATGAGTGAAAAAAAAGATTGTTTATGGAGTTCAGTAACACAAACATGTTAACTGTACTCATTAAGTGTATACTTTATACTTTTTTGATACATACAGACCTACAGATAGTATTATTTTTTTCATCCACAAAGAACTGCTTTGCAATCTTCTTCCTCTGGGTGACATTGTGTTGTCTCTTAATTAGCCAGGAAAGAAAGGGCTATTACTGACTATTTTGTATTATGATTTATTCTGGAGGTCCTAGTCAAACCCAGGGCTCCTTTTTGCTAGCTATTCCAGAAATATTCACCAAGGAAATTATCTTGTCTACAACAAATTCATATTCTAAATAAGCTGATAAATCATGATACAGACCTGGCCATCTTAAGTATACTGCTTTTTTTTTAAAAAAAAAGTGTGAATATACCTCCACATTTTCTGAGGCCATTTCATTGTTTTCTAAATATGTATATAATTTTTAGACTTGGAAGGGACAGAGGGGAAGAGAATATATATGTTTCTGCCAAGATAAACTTCTAGCGATTTTATGTGAAGCCTCTGAAGCCGAAGTGACTGTTAAATATGTAATAACTGTTTTCACTTAGTTTTGGAGTCTGACAAATATGTGATGGTTTTTGAAGATCTATGAAGATATTTGGTATTTATGACTCAGAAGTGATAGCCCTAACATTACTCTATTGGTTATATAAGTTTTATTTTGAAAAATTCCAATTTTCATATCAAACTGTTAATCTTTTCATTGCATTCAATGTTTCAAAACCCTGAAATTGTGCTGACTGTTTTGCTCTTCAGAAGTACTTTCAAAATATAGAAAATTGGCACTGCTATTTGAAGGAATGGTACTAGAAAGATAGTTTACTTTAAAGGTATAAAATAAACAGTAGTATAAAGTCTTGACACTTCATTTGCTAGTTTTATTCTACTCTAACCAAGAAGATGCCACAGGATTATTTAATGCATAACAATAAATTGCCTCCTCAAAAAACTGCAGAATGCAAGAAGCAATAACAACAAATATCTATCATCTATATATTGATTTGAATCTGGTTTAAAATAGCTCTGTGAGGAAGGAATAATCCCGATATCACTTCTCTCAGGTATTCACCAAGGTCTATCACATTGATTAAGATTTTTAGCAAGATCACCAATTTTATGAAAAATGTTTTACCAATGTTTTTTCTTTCCTTTCACATTTAACATGCAACACAGGTGTTCGTTTACTGCAGTCAGAGGTCTCTTAGTTCAGGGCTTATACCTGTAAAAACATCAAAGGTATCTGTGCTTAAGGCACATTGAGGCAAACCTTTTCTCTCACTTGTTTGATTTTTATCTCACCTGATGTTCATCCTGTCTGAGGAGAAATGTCTCCAAAATGTTTTATTAGGATTACTGAATCTGTAGATTATTATTTTCTTGGGAAAATAATTCAGAGAAGCCTTAAGTGCTACCTCCATATAAAAAGATTGCACCTTTATTCAAATAAACAAGTCTGTGTCTCTTATCTGATGTTATACTGCATTCTCAAGTCTCAAACATAATTTCTCCTCTTCCTGCTCCTTCACCCACTTCAGTGTCATTACTTTTTTCTTTATTTTAAAATCTGATTCTGATAGCAACTTCTGTGACCAAAGCTACTTAAAGCTGGTACGTGTGTGAAACTTCAATTAGCTTCCCCAATTCAAGGACAGCAAGCACCACTAACTGCTATAGCTGGAAATCCACAAATTCCGTAAAGGCTTCTCTGTCTCACTTCTCACCACAGGCAGGCCTACCCAGAGCAGGACACGGTCTTGTTCTGAATTAGAGTAAGAAGAGCAATATCAATTCAATAATGCCAATTCATGAGTATAGGCAGAATTGAAAGAAAGTGCGATGGCAAGAGTGAGCGATGATAGTACCTTTTTTACAGGTGCTTCTCTCAGTTGGTTCATCAGCCATTTCTGCCCTAGATATGCTGGAATTGAACAGTTACTGTTCACTGAACAAAATAACTAGTCTGAGTACAAATCTTAGCCATGCTATAACACATGATTTCACTGAGGTAATGCTCATTCAAACTACTTGACTTGGACAGAAAAAAAGGAAAAACCTGCTTTAGGCAGTAAAGCCAAATGTGACAAAATCACTACATTTATCTTAAACTGTGTCCATTACAAAAATCCATCTGCCATTAGGCACATTGGACTTAAATGAATCATCACAAGACTTGATTGAACTAAATTCACTAAAGGACCTGAATATGAAGAAAGGAGGTGAATATGAAGAATGAGGATTCACAATTTGCAGTGGAAGTGATACTCAACAACAGACTGTCAAATGCTAAATGAAGAGCCCCTGGATGATTTTAAACATAGTATGAAATTAGAGTCTTTTAGCACAGTTCACATCCACTTCCCTTAAATATTTATTGTCTTATTAAACAAAGAAGATAAGGACTAATAAGTAGGTAATTCAGAAAACTATACTTTCAGTCTTAGAAGTCATCAACATGATATCAGGTAACAGAGTTAATCTCTTCTGCTTTGCTGTAGGCAACCTCATCCATTCTATCTACACCATTCACCATTCTCAGCTGCAAATGTAAAGTGCTGGGGTCCAAAACATTGTGGAAATGACACAAAGGATTTCTCATTAGATTTCGGCATTCTCTGAGTCTCTCAGGATTCAAAGACTTAAGAAGACTGGAGGAAAGTGCCACACAGTGAAAGCAATAAAATCTCCTTTATGATAATTGCCATTTATTATATTGTTTTAAATTCTCATCTTCACTGTGTATTACCTCAGTAAAGGAAGAGATCCTTATGTCTGAGTAGGATTTCAGGTTTCATTTGTTTACAAACAACAATATTCTTCCTCATCCCTCATTGTTAATGTGAAGTGTTCTTATTGAGATGTCTTTTAAACAAGTACATGACTTCGCTCTTTGTTCGTTCACTCAGTTCAGAACATCTCAATTTTATTAAAACCCCCAAACTTAGACTAAATATCACACTAGCTTTTGCATGAAGGGCTTGTATTGTGTTTTGAGGAATGAGTACAATTAACAATTTCTTGTTTAGCTAGAAAAACTGACATTTAATGATGGTACTTACATTCAATGGAAATGAATGCCATCTCTTTTTAACCTTACAAAATTCTCAAACATAGCCTGTGTGTTGTCCATCTCATCATTCTGTTTGTAGTTAGGGGGTTGTCTTTGGAAGAGCTTGTTGAAAGACAATTCTGGAAGAGGAACAGGAAATTAGAGATCTCACCACTAGTGACCGGCCGCCAGCTGGATGTGACACCATTCACTACCACCCTTTGGGCTTGGCCATCCAACCAATTCCTAATCCAGCACAGAACATTTCCGTCCATGCCACGGGCTGCCAGCTTATCCAGTAGTCTACTATGGGGGACAGTGTCAAAGGCCTTGCTGAGGTCCAGGTACACCACATCCACAGCTTTCTTCTCATCCACCAGGTGAGTCACAGGGTCGTAAAAAGA
>VWPV01005747.1:48748-133759 GCA_013389885.1 Geococcyx californianus
CTGGTCGGGCGGTCTGTAACACACTCCGACCAGGATGTCGGTCTTGCTTGCCCCTCTTACTCTTACCCATAGACTTTCAATCTGATCGTCCCCGATCTCAAGTTCTACAGCATCAAGGGTTTCCTTGGTGTACAGGGCCACCCCTCCACCCCTTCCCTCTTGCCTGTCTCTCCTGAAGAGTTTGTAACCTTCCATGGCAGCACTCCAGTTATGGGAGTCATTCCACCACATTTCTGTGAGAGCGACTATATATAGTTCTCCTGCCGGGCCAGGACCTCCAGCTCCTCTTGATTGTTACCCATACTGCGTGCATTGTTTTATTGTTGGCATATTGTTTATTCATTCAGTATGTAACTTGATGGTTTAAACAGCTCAAAAGTGTCTACATATCTGGAAGATCAACTGAAAGAATCTGGGTTTTTTTTTCCCCTCTCTATGCAAGGAAACATCTTGTAGGATGTCCCTGCTGGTAAGAAAGAAAAGTTAGAAGGAGGGGAATGAATGCAGGAAGAGGAGTGAGCTTTCCTTCCTGTCCTGTTAATCGGAGCTCCGATATTCTCTGGACTGATAAATTATCTGTTTATTATTCTGGTACTACATAAAGCAACTACCAATGTCATTCCATTCTTATTTAAATATAACCAATTAGATTAAAGGTAGTTCAGGTGATACATAAGCTGCATAGTACCTTAACAAAACAATACCATATTCTGTGTTTCTCTGGTTATTCCAGAAAGGAGCTCCTGAAGAGCTGTTATCTTCACAGGCAAATTCAGATCAGAAGGGGACATACTAGCATATGTCATCTCTGAAAACTGAGAAGTCGCAATTTGTCCAACAAGCAGATGGTGTACACTAACATTTTTGTAAGAGTGGCACTGGTTACTCTTCTAATGCTGTGTAAATAAGAAAGCATTTAGGTCATTCTATATCTACATAAATAGTTATAACATCTATTGTCTCATTCCTTTTCCTCAGGAAATATAAAAGAATTAATGAGAAAGTAATATACATTAATACTTTGCTGGAAAATTTGTTTCTTTGCTGGTAACTGTGAGTGTCAATATTTATACATTACACCTATACTATATAAATATTTAATCTTTATATAAATTTATATTTATTGGTTCAATTAAATAATACATGTAGCAAAAAGCTCTGATTTTCTGGTATTTTCAGAGGTAGTGGTATTATTATAGGGTAATTCCCATCAAAATATAACCTCATGTTATTAATGTAGACAATTTGTAATAATTACCACTGCTGTGCTGTGCTGTGTTTTAGATCAGTGAGTATACTTGTTGAATGCTTTTTAATAACTTAAAACCTTTGAAGAGTAATTGTGCTTCTTTGATTGTCTTTGTGGTAGGCTCTGTCATAACAATCTTCCTGTTAAGGGTAACATGTTAATACCAGGCAATGCACTGTTGAAAAGTACAAGATTTTACATTAGCTGACTTAATTTCTGCCTTTGTTTGAATTCCCTTAGCAAATTGTCTGTAACTCTTCCCCTTATTTGTTTCTGAATTAATGGTACAATCTGACAGAAGAGCTTTACTAAGACATTACTAAGGTCTATTCATGACTCAAGAAGGAGGAATTTTCACTACTACAACCAGATTGTGTTCCAAGAGAGAGATATGATATTCTTCTAATAGGAAAGAACTGAAAATTGAAATGTTATCATTTGTTTTCTCCAACACATAATGTAAATATGCAGGCTATACCTCTTTGTAACATAAGACACAAGGAAGTTGTCTTGTATTTTTCGTTGGGTTTTACAAGGAATTTGAAATGGAATTACTTTATTTTTTCTCTTACTGCTTCATATCATTATGACTCCAACAACTTTACCTGCACAGACTTCACAAGCTTGTGAAGGTCTGTGAATAAAAGCCCACAGGGGAATTTTTTTGGTTTTGTGGAAAACATGGGAACTTGTGTATCACTGTGGCTTTATATATACATCAGTAATTTATACCATTACGTATTTCTGTACTAACACTTGATCATGCATACAGAAAAATCTTTGAACTTCATATGTATTGACAACATGTATCATCTCACTGAAAGAATTTATTTATTGAAATGTAAATTATCCATAGAAACATACTGATTATAATGAATTTTTCTCTTCAAAAGATTTTCAGTTCCCTAAAAGACAAGGGAAAGAGAAAAGGACTCAGATTATGAGAGTGTTCCTGTGAGAAGGAAGGGTGCCATATCTTTAGCCTCCCAATTAATATTAGCCTATGAGAACCTTTTTGATGTGTAATTTGATATCATCAAAGTTATATATTTTACTAATCTAATCCTCTCAAATGTGTCAGTGGGAAATTGGTTAAAGTTAGTCCTTCAAAAAGCAGCAGATTCTGCTCAAGTACTTTGCCTCCTATCTTAACCTATTATAAGTCTATCTCTCTTTGGTCCAAAGGCCAAATATTTGGATAGATTCAGAAAAACTAGAGGGAGATAACAATCTGACTGTCTCTACAGCTGTTGTAAATCCATTCAGCTAGCATATGGGGGAAAACCAGAATAAACAATTCACTAGTTTCTGACCTAAATTCAGGTCTTTGTTTTCCTAAAAAAAAAACTTTTGAAAAGGTTTATATTTCATCCCATTGACACATAAGAATGTCAAAAATTTCATAAAAGGAAAAGAAAATATTGTGTCTGACTCCTAAAAAATGTATTCCTTGATGCATTCTTCTCATACAAAGCATTCCTTATCTACTCTAGATTAAGTTATGTACTATTTGTTTTTGCGTGTGCATCTTAGATATGCAAAATTAAGTTCAAAATACATTGCTTGTTTTTGCAGAGTCTGGCTAATTGGAAAATAATAAGGCTAATATATCTTACATTTTAAATTAGTTCTGATCAAGGTCTTTCTGAGGTCAATAAGCATCATTTCACTGTCTTCATAAGAGCTTCTATTTTCCAGAGAGACCTCATAATTACTTTAGAAGCAGTTACAAAGCTCTAATTGTATTTTAAAAGGAATTACCACCAATATTTCCACAAAAGGAAACATCACTAATTCTGAAGTTACCAGAAAATTCAAGCCTTTTACTGCATGTATTATTTCATTCAATGTCCAATATTATAATCATATCCTTAATAATTTCTAATTATTCATTTATTATAATTAAATCAAATGTACTTTATAATAATGCATTGATGAAATATTTTTCATAGAACTGTTCTGATCACTCTGTTCAATCCACATTTACTCTTCTACCAAATTCTTCCATGAATTCAGTGGATGAGAATTTATATTGTTTTCCTTTATACTAAATAAAAATAAGCATGAGTTTTCCCATAAAATTATGTTCCTTTCAAGCAATTTTGTTTAAATCAATCCCTTCCTCTAAGTGATGATGTATAATCCTCAAGCAGCTATGAGCTTTTGTTTCAGTTAAGTATGCAAAAGTCAAGATATTTTTGAAAAACAGACCTTCTAAAGAGTCACTTTCATCTACAGTTTGTCTCATGTGTGATTTTATTATCTCAAAGAGATTTTTCTTTAACTCACAATTTTGAATTTCGCTTTTTAAATCTACCACATGTGTTTTGATCTTTAAACTCTTTTTCCTGTTTTGAAGAAGCTAGGATTGGAGACAAAATTGGCAAAGATCTGAATATTTGCTTTGGGAGTTTGACTTGCTCTATACTTTTATTCTGTATTTTAATATAATTTTATTTTGGGGAAAAGAAAAAAGAGTGGCATCCCACAGTTAATGTCACATTTCTTATATTGTCTGTGATAGCTTTTGAAAGTACTTTTGATGGTTCTTTTACTCTTCCAGTGTATGTCTACTCCACTGGCATAAAGCCTCAAAGAAAGCTTAAGAGGGTTTTTTTTGATAAAAAGTGACTCTTCTTATTGCTTTGAGGAAAAGAAAATAAAAAGCTAACCTCTGTGCAGTTTGAAAGGATTATCATATTCGAGTAACAATTCCCTAAAATGATCAGATTTACTACTAAAATGCTACAGTGAAAACCTTACAGTTTCACCATCCACAATCTAAATAGAATATTGGAAGATAACTATACACTGTTGTTGATTTCTTTATTTTCCTTAGAATGCAATCTTAATTTAATAACAATAGTTATAGAAATAGGATTTTTATTCATGTTAGCTTTTTATAATATAAATATCTGTGCTTGAACTAAGAAATTTAGACTGTTTTTATTGTCACTGTAAACAAATAAATACATATCTCTGGAAATGAACAAACACGTGAGGGCACAATTAATTAGGTGTATATTAAGCACCTCTGTTAGGATGACAAGCATTGTGCCCTACAATCCTTTATCTCTCTCAGGTGACCAGTGACAGAACAAGAGGACATGGTCTCAAGCTTCGTCAGGGGAGGTTTAGGCTTGACATTAGGAAGAAGTTCTTCACTGAGAGGGTAGTTGTTCATTGGAATGCTCTGCCTAGGGAGGTGGTGGAGTCACCATCCCTGGAGGTGTTCAAAGAGAATTTGGATGAGACACTTAGTGACATGGTGTAACTGACAAGTAGGAGTAGGTGTAGTTAGTAGGTGTAGGTGTTGGGCCATAGGTTGGACTCAATGATCTCAAAGGTCTCTTCCAACCTTACGATACTGTGATAGTGTGATTCTAAAAGGACTCAAGCTTCAGTAGCTCAAGTACAGATACCTAAAGTTAGTTAACCAAGTCCTTCCATAAGTTAAGTTCTTTTGCTTTTTCTCTCTTTTTCATTTCATTTTGCTTACTTTTAGGTAACAGTTAAATATTTTTCAATGCACTTTACAGTCTTATTGTCTAGATCACTAATGATTTGTCACAACATAAAAGAGAGAGGCTGCTTGCAAATATAGCCAACAAGACCTATAAAATGGAATTTACATGGTTTTAAGACTTATTTGTTATGAGAAGAAATAATTCATTTTTCCACCATCTATGTCAGAGAAAATTGTTACTGGTGCAAATAGATGTAGGAATGGCTGGTAATCCCATGGTGGGTTTGGTTTTCAGATTATCTTGGTATCTGTTTCTCGTTCTAGATTTGAGACACAGAAAAGCAAATCTTAAAACTACAACAAAACAAAACTTTCATGACAATGATATTAAAAAGAAATCATTTCACTAAATTGAAAAGGAACTTTAAAACATTTTTTTAATCTGCTGATGAAAGAATCTGTTCTTTTTTCAAAGTTGTGGATCATATCAGAAATTTATCTTTCAATTAATTTTTTAAATGGATTGTAACCATGATAAATGTCACACTTCTATAAACTCAGTTAGTTTATAATCAAAGCTAGTTTCTTTGCCTGTCGTGCATCTCCAGTCTTTATTATATTCTTTAAAGAAATCAAAGTGTATGATCTCTTTGTGTGATCTCAAAGTGTGTGATTCCCTTTGCAACCTGTGCAGATTTAAATTAGATTAATTTCATATTTGCATCTTCCACTATTAATGATTGTAACATTAATGCCTTGAATAATTTCCTTCTCAGTAATTCATATTCAGATCATTTTTAAACTTTTATTTAAAAGAGAATCAATTAATATCTATTTGTTACAGAAATGTAGCCCTATTTGTTACAGAAATGTAGCACTATTTGTTCCAAGAAATAATATATATCAGAGATGCGACTATTCAAAGCCTAGTTCTTAAAATCTGAAAAATATTTGTGAATATTACAAAAAAATCAGCAAAATTTTCCCGAAGAAAGGTGAATCTAATCTAAAACACTCAGTTATGACTTGTATTCTCTGAAGCAATGAATCTGCAGGGCAGCAACTCATATTCCTTTTTCTTCTATTCTTCTAAACAGAGGTGGTTAGATGTTTGTTTAATTCCAAGCTGGCTTACAAATGGGATGCCTCTCTTCTAGAATTAGTCTATTAATAGGCACAAGTAGTGTTTTTTACTTTCTAAGAAGAAATGTATGGTTGGACTCGATGATCTCAGAGGTCTTTTCCAACCTTATGATGATATCGTGAAAGTGGAAAAGATCCTCTATTCCCCTCTAGATCAGACACCTACTTGCAGGAGTGGGACTCAGTTGCTTAGACGTGCTGTCTAGGCATGATTAGCAGATTATTGCAGTAATTATCTTTCAGTATGAGCTCACTAGTTTCTTTTGACTGTATGAACTCTGTTTCCAGTGACTATAGCAGGAGCTAGCTCAGATTAAATCTTGTATTGTAGATACCTACATTTAGATAAGTGAAACTGGAGACAAATTCCCCTCTCTATGTTTTCAAAGGTCAGCTACCTAGAAGAAATCTCTGCCAGATGTTGGCCAGTAGCATTGAGATTGGACATGCTAAACATAAACAATTTTTCTTACTTGGAGCCCAGTTAAGCAGATTCTGCTCAGAGCTGGTAGATGTGCTTAAGGAAGGGAAAATCTCCTGCTTCATTGTGATTAAGCCAGTTTCAGAAACAGAGGGTTATGCTACAGCTCAATAGACGCAGACGTCATCAAAGACCTCTTTTGTGACACCTTACAGTCACTATTATTTTTACGTCACATCCTTTAGGTCTCTGAAGCCTGGATCTTTTCTCCCATTTGGCTTACTTTCTCAAGTATTTGTTGCATGCAGTCATCCCCGGGTAACAGCACAAAGTTAATTAAGGGCCTCCTGAGTAGCGGGTACATTTCTCGTTCAGACACATGATGTAGGCTTGTTATGAACTTTGTGAGCTTGGACGGATCATATGGAAAGGTGACAGCTTTCTGGGAAGGGTGTAGTCCCTTTTTTTCATTTTTTACATAATAATGCCCTAAGCATTATGAGTAAAAGTCAGTCAATGTAATTTTAATTCAGAGCCAAAATGTCTCTGAAACTCAACCTGAAGGAGCCTTGATAAAGGCCTTAGAGTAGACACCTAAAGATAAGAAAAGAAGCCTGTGATGTCTGAATGAGAATGAGTTTGAATAAAGGATGTAAGAGAACTAGTTAGAAATGTCCTTGTTCAATACCTTAATTATATCTTTTCCACAATTTGGGGTTTTTTTTTCAGTGTTTAGAGGCTTAAATAGCAATGCAGATGTGTATAAGACTCAAGCTCCAGTGCCAAAGGGTAGAGATCTTGTGAACAGGTTTAAGATGTGAGAAACACTGTTGAGGGCACTTACATAGGTGATGGTGATATAGAAAGTATAACACCCTGAAGAGTGTCTTACAGATTGCAACAGTGACATTTGGAAAATACGTCAGTTGTTAGACAGTGGAGACAGCTGTCTGTTAAAAAATACTATTTCTGAAATACCAAGGAGCAAAACCAGAATATAGCAGTAGTTCTTAAAGCAAAAAGCTACCATATATAGTAAACAGCCACAAAATAATCACTTAGTACACTTTGTGTCAATGCCTTACATAGATAAATTGTGTCATTAGCTAAAGAAAAAAGGGAACTATTAGTTAAGGTGAAGGTTTCCTAATCAAGTTTTCAGAAAAAAACTAGTTAGAGACAAAAATATGGATCATACATTGTGACTTGCAGAAGTACTTGAGATTTATTAAAACATTTATTGTTTGTTAAATGTTGGCTAGTTAAAAGTACACACCAGGGATTTTATATTCAATAATTTGAACATGCATGCTCATATGTTTAAATGAAGATAATAAGGAATTTTAATAGGTTTATGGTGTGCTAGTCTCTGGTAGTTCCAAGACTTAGACCCATAAAAAACTTAGACACATCTTAAACACAGGGAAACTATAAACACTGACTAGTGCTTGCAAATTGATTTTGCTGAGAAGCTGGCCTCTGCCGCCCACCTTGCCTGTTTTCTGGAGCTATATCTCCTCTAGCCACTATAGAAGGACCACACACGATGCTGGACCTCCAACACAACTGTTTACAGACCTGCACTTCAAGGTAAACTGAATGTGCTTCTGCTAAATGTCAGTATAGATGTCATGGGTTGATTTGGCTGTCTGCCAGATACCCACTCAGGTGATCTCTCACACCCTTCATCAACAAATGATAAAAAAAGATCTAAGTTAAAAAAAATTTTTCTTTGTTGAGATAAAAACAGGGAGGTCACTAACTACCACCACAAGCAAAAGAAGACTCAACTTGGGGGAAGTTACTTGAATTTCTTGCCAATTAAAATACAGTAATATGGTAAGAAACAAGCAACAAAATAAAAACACCTTCCCACCATGACCCACCCTTTTTCACTCAACTTCACTGCTTTATTCCCAGCTCCTTTACCTCCTCCTGCCACTGAGTGGTGCAGGAATGACAGGGAATTGGGGTTGCAGGCAGTTCATAAGACTTACTCTCTACTGCTCCTTCCTCCTCACATTTTCTTCTCTGCTCCAGCATGGGTCCTTTTCATGGGCTGCAGTCCTTCAGGAAAAGACTGCTCTTGCACGGGCTCCTTCTCTCTAGGCTGCAGCTTCCATCAAGGCACATCCACAAGCTCCAGCATGAGGAACTCTGCAGGCTGCAGTGTGGTAATCAGCCCTAGTGTGGTGCTCTGCATATTCTGTAGAGGAGTTTCTGGTCTGGCATCTCAAGCACCTCCTCCCTGTCCACCTTCTCTCACCTTGTTGCTTCCAGGATCTTTTCTCTCACTCTGATCCCACCCAGGCAGCATTTTTTTACCTTTTCTTAAATATATTTTCCTAGAGGCACCACCATCTTGACTGATGGGGCTCAGCTGTGTCCTGTGGTGTGTCCACCAGATCTGACTGGAGCCAACTCTGTCCAGCACAAGCCATCCCCAGCCTCTCCTCACAGAGGCCACCTCTGCAGCTCCCCTTGCCAGCACCTGGCCTTATAAATCCAGTGCAACAGCATACTGGGCACTGGTGTGTCAGGTACCACAGGGGATTCCTCTGTCCTTATGAAGGGAGAAACACTTTTGGAAGAGGGGCCAAGTGGACAGCTTGAGGCAGTAATCAGCTCATCTTAATCACTTTCTGCTTAATCCAGCCCTGGTCATGAGCCAGCTCTCTGGACAGTCCTATGGGCTCAACTGTGAGTCTACTGCTGCACTCACAGTGCAGAAAGGGCAAAATTTGGAAGGTTTGGTCTGTCAGATGGCAAAAATTGTAGGGTTTTTATGGCTGTCTGCCGTAAGTTAACAAGTATATTGCTCCATGACTTCTTATTTTAATTTACTTACTTTTAATTTTATCAGATTTTAGAAAATAGAAATCAGAGAGAACATTCTGCTTATAGATCTGCTTACATACAGTCAGGACTTCAGCTGTTTCCATTCCTGTGCCAAGTATTGTTGATTGATTCAGGGCTACTTGTTTAAAGACAGTCACCAACAATCACAATTCCAGTAGCTTTACATTGTGAAAAATGGTCCCGTGATTGATACCTTTGTTAACATAGCCCATAGAAAAGGGAAAGATTCAATAGATGCCAGAAATAAATGGTGACTTCTCATGACCTATGGGGAGCAACAATCGCCCAGGACTGAGCTGCCAGTGATCACATTTTAAAGCTCTTGTCAATGGACTCTCAAGATTCACTTCTTTGAAAGTGCTGAGCAGGATATGTGATGCATAGTGTCACAGCATGTATCATTAAAAAAGGAAAATATAATATATAATTAAAGACATTGTGATAAAGTCAATGAACTCAGTAACATTTTAATGAAACCGTAATGTAATTTTCTAGTAAAATATCAAATATATTATTCAGTTAATTAGCAACTCTCATTATCCTCAAATCCATAAACATTAATTTATTTTAATCTGTAGCAATTTCTATGAAATTGATTTCTGTGAAACAGAAAATGTAAAAGTAAGTGTTTAGAGAGAAGTATTAAAAAAGACAATAATCAGGTTTTTTTTATCTTCTAGTCAGTCCTATCTATTGCCTCTTTTCCTCCTTTTTTATTGCTCTGTTTTTTCTAATTAATTACCATTTGTCATCTTATGGCAAGTGATGCAATTATAAGTCATTATATAGGATACTAATAGCCCTAAAACCACTTGTCTCACACATAAACTTTAATGCCCAGGTGGCCACTTACTGAAGAGCTAGATTTTAATTTCTCATCATTCATTATTGTTTCGATTGGTCTGTATAAAATAATTGAAGGACAGCAGATGCTTTTTATTTCAGTTCTTTAATCTTGTTTCTTAACTTATCCTTCTAATATCACTTCTTTCACACTTAGAAGGCAATTAATTCTCCAGTATGCCAGGAGATGCCACTGTAGCACTCGCTGACAAACAGCAGTGACTGATGATAACAGGGAAGAAGGACATGAATATCATCAGGTACAGCATCTGAGCAGGTATTACTAGAAGTATGGGTCTTAATTCGGTAAGTGAATGAGATTCTGCAATAATTTCACTTTTGTATAAGAGAAAGAAATACATCTAGATATTGAGAATTAAAGGGAATAGTTATTTTATGGCATAATTTCATTAACTGAAATCCTAGTACAGTATTTGCTGGCTTGGATATTTATGTGCTACAACACTGTAACAAACATCAATATGAGTACGTGTTCCTTCTCCAAAAGGTTTTTCTAGAAAGGATTTCCCCACTGTTTAATATCCTATATAAATCATATAAAAAAATAGTCTCTTTAGGTTACTATTTCATTTTCTTCTACATCCAGTTAATCGCAGAGACGTTTGATATCATCTATCTACTGCAGTGTCATGATTCTTTTCTTTTTATTTATTCTCCTTTAAAAAAAATACTGGTAGTGAGTAGTCCATCACTAGCTTTAGAAACTAGGCTTTTCCCCAGGCAATAAAGAAAGAAGGCAGCCAAAAAATACTTCCCAAAAAATTCTTTCTAAAAAATGCTTATTTTATTTTATTTTATTTTATTTTATTTTATTTTATTTTATTTTATTTTATTTTATTTTATTTTATTTTATTTTATTTTTAATTTTGGAGCAATTTTAACATTTTACTTTTTGACAGCTATGCTACTTGCTGGTGACTGGTAAGAAAAAGGAGGAACTTTAATGCGGACACCACTGGTGATCAAAAAAACTGAAACCGAAAATCTATAAAGAAATACAATTGGAGGAAGCATTGTAAAAGCACTTGTTTTGAACAAACTCACTATTAATTGCTTGTCCTCAAAGATAGGGTGGTACCTACATAAGGAAGCAAATAAATATATTGAAACTATTTGTGCATGTATGCTTTCCAGTGAGAAGCTGCAATGCACTGTCACATGTGAGTGTCACCGAGTGCAAAAATGGAATGCATTCTTGAAATCTAAGCTGTGCAGGGTTTTCTTCTATGAAATGCTGAAACACAAACGATGTACATTGGAAGTTCTATGCCATGTATTATTCATGAAAAAATATTCTTTCAGTTATCATATACAGATTTCATGTCTTGAGGTCAAGCGGGTTTATCAGATAAAATTTAGAGTTTATGAAGCTTCTGTCTGATTAGAAGCAGGCCCAGTTTAACTCTGTGTGGTGTTGGGGGAAGGAGGATGGACTTTTTAGTCATATCCAGAGTTGGAAGGGCCCATGATCCAATCCCTGATTCCACACAAGGCGACTTCAAATTTAAACTGTATATCCAAGAGTGCTGTCCAAATGCTTCTTGAAAACTGACGGCCTTGAGACCACCACTGCTTCAGTGGGGAGCTTGTTAGAGCACCTGAACAGCCCCTCAGTGAAGGGCTTTTTCCTAATAACCAATCAGAACTTCCACTGATGCGGCTTTAAGCTATTCCTTTTGCCTTGTTCCTAGACACCAGAGAGAAGAGACCAGCATCCCCCTCTCTGCTTCCCCTCATGAGGAAGCTGTAGACAACAAGGGGTCACACCTCAGCCTCCTCTTCTCTAAATGGAACAAATCTACTATCCTCATATTCTCAGCTGTTCCTTTTAAGTTCTGCCCTGTAGTCCTTTCACTATTTTTGTTGCCATCTTCTGGACACATTCTAATAATTTTATATCCTTCTCATATTCAGTAGCTAAAATCTGCACACAATCATCAAGGTGAGGCCGCAACAATGCTGAGTACAGTGGGACAATTGCTTCTTTAGACTGGTACGGTCCACTGCACTTAATGCATTCTAGGGTGTAGTTGGCCCTTTTAAATGCCAGGATACAGCTTTTCATCACCAAAATCCCCAAATTTCTTCCTTCAGGCCTGCACTCTAACTTCTTGTTCCTGAATCTGTAGGTCCACCCAAGAACACACCACTGCAGGTGAAGAACCTGGCAGTGGTCCTTGTAAAATTTCTTACAGCTGGTGGTTGCCCAGCACATTATTCTCCAAGGATTTCTCCGTAAGGACTCTTTGCCCTCAAGGGAATCAGTGTGTTATTGAACCTAATTTAACATCATCAGCAAACTTACTGAGGGTGCACTCAAGTCCATTGTCCAGGTCACTGATAAAAACAATGAAAAGGACTGGCCCTGAAACTGAGACCTGAAATTGAGACCTAGGGAACACCAGCCAGGTGTTACCCCATAGACTATAACTCTCTGAGCCCGATCCTTCAACATCATATTGTGTGTGTGTCTAGCTGTATGTTAGACATTTTATCCAAAAGAATACTGTGCGAGAGAGTACCAAAGGCTTTGCTAAAATCCGAAAGAACCCATGTCCACTGCCTTCCCTTTGTCCACTAGTCAAATGTGATGTGTTTCCACTTACAGCACGTTTATTCAGCCTGTTCGGTGTGCTTAGTAGCTCTGTTGCTTAAAATCACTGTTCATCTCTTTATCTGCAATGACAGAATTTATCATCAGAATTCAGACTTTACTATGTAGACTAAATTCCTAGTCTCTGTGCCATAGTTTTGAAAGGCACATTGAGCAGTGCCAGGTGATGGGGAATTTGGGGATACCTTTTACACCACAGAAATTTATTTCTTACTTATCTTCATGAAACATTAGCAAATTATTCTGTCCTTTTTTTCAAATTAGTGAAGGAGTATGTAGGGAGGAAACAGAAAGAAGATTTAATCAAGTTCCAGAACACTGAACAGTTGATTACTATGAGACACAACTGCAATTCATATATTATCTGCTTTTTATAATTTTGATTAAATATTCTTATATAAAATATTTTTGCTGGAACAGAAAAATGACTTGAATATACTTGTGAAATTGGTTTAATAGTCATGAATCGTTCTTATATGATGTCAGTTCTATGGATTGAACCTTGGTCTTCTTACTAGACTCATCATAAAAAAGTGATATACTAATTACACATTGAGACTTCTATTTTGCTTACTTATCGTGGTAACACTTTTTTAATTTTACCCCCATAGCATCTCATCTTTTCATGTTTTGGTTTTGTGAATACTAAACATACACCCTAAACCTAAGTCTATACAATACACTTACATTCTTAAATTATGTTTATACATAATTGAAAAGGAAAATTATGATTTAAATGAAACAGTAGAATTTTTTTTATGCAGAAAACTTCTTTGCATTTTGATGGAGAAGGTAAAGCAAATAAATCAGTCTTCTTACCAGTATCTACAACAAATTTATATGGAAATTTATATATCCACTTTATATACATATAAAAATGTCTATGAATAAAAGTATGTTTGGAAATAAAATAGACACCCCTCCCCAATTAATTTTTATGGTAGCAAACACTTAGCACAACTTCTACCATAGCCCATGGATTCCATGTTTATTGTGTTCAGAAGTGCCAAATATTAGGTATCTATGAGTCAGATTACTGTGTGACTGACACATTTAATATGCAATAGAGAATTATTTTATGACTCATAGGTGGGGCAAGTGTTATGGCCAGTCACTGTGCACATCAATTTTGCAATGATAAACTACTTATTTCTGCCTTACTGCATTGATTTCATCTTTATGCTCATCTATAAAAAAGTATAATGGATCCCAAATCATTTATGATTAAGAGTTTAGTCACAGCTGTGCCCATTTCTCGATCATTTCCCATTTTGGAAAATAACACTAGTAAATATTATGAGAAAATTTTGAAAGTAATTAAAATTAAACACTTCAGCAGACCACTTCTGAGTATCCTTTTTACGAAATTATCTACATTTCACTAATACAATATTAAATTACAACACGTATAAAAAGCAGAAAGAATGGACAAGAGTGTTTGGACTCATGTATTTTGATTTAATAAAGTTTACAGGTCACTAGGTAAAAAAGAAGTCAAAACTGAGATTCAAAATAGAACATCTAAAGACTCAAGTGGCAAGGTTAAGGTATGTATCTAATACCCCATGAAAGGTAATATAGGTGGGGGAAATAAGAAGCAGATAATCATTGCAATCTCTTTAACTTCTGTGTTCTGTTTTTAAACAAACTAATACTTTAATCTAAACAAAGTTCCGTAAGAAAATTTTAATAAAAAGGAATATTTTTTTCTTGCATATTCTTTTTTCCATTGTTTTAATTCACAAGTGCAGAAGTTAGACATTTTACAAATAAAGCAGTAGTTTCTGTACAGATGGCCTATTGAGTTATTAGCATATTGTACTCTCCAAAGAAGATCAATATAAGAATCTTACAAAGATTAAGGAGCATATAGCATGTTATGTTAAGGTTGTGTTTGACTAATATCTCATAGCATTATAGAGAGAACCATCTTGTTTTCTAAGAACCTGTTCTTTGTCACAATTTTTGACTGTCGGTATACATAGGGTTCAATTTTCACCAAGAATGTCTCTTTCCAATTAATTTTTCTTTTTCTTGGTCTTGTTACCATGCATTAAGATTGTATCCAGTGGCTGTAATCCAGGACTTAACTAAAACAAGACTAAAAATTATGAATATGAATTAAGAGTTCGAATAGTATACTTGGTATACTAGCAGATTTAACAATTAGTAGGTCATGTGTTTCTCACTCTTAAGAATGACTATTCTCATACTAAAATATGAACACTTTTTTCTGTAGTTGTCACACTATCACAGTATCACAGTATCACAAGGCTGGAAAAGACCTTTGAGATCATCGAGTCCANAGTATGGAAGTATGTGTCTCATTGTTTTCCTGAGTATAATAAGAAGTAAATAGAAGATTCGATTGTCTTATTCATAATTCAGAACATGCGTCTTACTTATAAGTATTCTCTCCCTTGGCTCATTTTATGGAGCGTCAACAGTGTTTTTACCTACTGTGTTCTTTGCTTTACTCCTGCCCTCTTTGACTCAGCACAGAATATTTCAGTTTCACCCACTTACCTGAAGCCAGCCTCTAGCTCTCCTTTGCTCTGCATATAATCTCACTGCTATCATGTTTTAAACAAGGAGTCCCTCATGCTGCTTTAACAAGGTTTCACTGAATATCCATTGCAAAAATTAACAGCTCAAAAATCGAATTTCTAATAGGTTTGAATTTCCTCCTGAGTATTTTAATTAATTTTATTTCTTTTTTATTCCACTTTTATTTCATTAAGCTGCAAAATTTTCCAGATTTTCTGAACAACTATAAGGAATGTTAAAAATGCATTAAAAGGCATTTTCACGTAATCCCATTATTCAGAGATATGCTTTTAACAAGGCAGCAAATACAGAATCATAACATCACAGGTTGGAAGGGACACTTAAAGGCCATCTAGTCCAACACTCCTGCAAGAAGCAGGGATATTTTCAACTAGAAAAGGTTACTTAGAGCCCTGTCCAGCCTGGCCTTGAATGTTTTCAGGAATAGGGCTTCTACCTCCTCTCTGAGCAACCTGTTCCAGTGTTTCACCACCCTCATTGTAATAGTTTTCCTCCTTATATTTAGTCTGTCTTTTAGTTTAAAACCATTATCCCTTGTCCTATTGCAACAGGATGTGCTAAAATGTTTGTCCCTATCTTTCTTGTAAACCTTCTTTAAGGAGTGAAAGGCCACAGTAAGGTATCCGGAGCCCTCTCTTCTCCAGAGAACTCTGACTTTCTTAACCTTTCTTCATAGGAGAGCTGTTATATTCCTCTGATAATTTCTGTGGCCCTCCCCTGGACTCGCTCCTACAACTCTATGTCATTCTTGTACTGATGGCTCCAGAGATGGACACAGTAATCCACATAGGATCTTACTAGAGCAGAGTACCTCCCTTGACCCTCTGGACATGCCTCTGTTGATGCTGCCCAGGATATGGTTGGCCTTCTGGATTGTGAGCACATACTGTTGGCTCAAGTCCAGCTTTCTATCCACCAACACCCTCAAGTTATTCTTGACAAGCCTGCTCTCAACCTCTTCATCCTCCTGCTTGGATTGATACCAGAGGTTGCCTTGACCCCTCATGAATTTCACATAAGTTGACTTCTCAAGATTATCCAGGTCACTCTAGATGGTACCCCATCTCTCAGATGTGTCAACTGCATCACTCAGCTTGGTGTCATCTTCAAATTTGCTGAGGATGTACTCGACCCTTCTGTCTGTGTTATTAATGAAGATATTAAACTGTACGGGTCCCCTGAGGGACACTACATGTCACTGATCTCCATCTGGATGCTGAGTCATTGACTCTGAGCCACTAACCTTTGAATGTGACCATTCAACCTACTCCTGATCCACCAAACAGTCCTCCCATCAAATCCGTATTTCTGCAATGTAGAGAGTAGTCTAGTTGGAATCATGTGGCCAGCACTGTTACCTAGGGTTCGGTAGTCCACTCAGTCTTGTTCATTTTATTAATTAGGCAGTTGTAGAGAGCAATAAGGTCTCCCCTGAGCCTCCTCTTCTCCAGGCTAAACAACCCCAGCTCCCTCAGTCGCTCCTCACAGGGCTTGTGGTCCAGCCCCCTCACCATCCTCGTTGCTCTCCTCTGGACGCACTCCAGCATCAACATCCTTCTTAAGCTGAGGGGCCCAGAATTATACCTCAGACTATACAGTGCCTAGAACTTGAAGTAAGAAAAAACTGAGTTTACTGACTAGATATTCATGTAGATTTGTCTAGACACTATGTTCAAAGAAATCAGGGTTATATATTTTTATTGCTTTGAACTATGAACCTTCATGCCTTCCCTCTATTTTCTTTCCATCCTGTATAAGAGGGGAGCGAGTGAAAGGATTGCAGAATGTTTGGCTGTTGGTTTAGGTCAAACCACATATACATCGGCAGATGTTTATACCTATATACATTATTTATAAATACTATACATTTAATCTCTTAAATCNTCAAATTTGCTGAGGATGTACTCGACCCTTCTGTCTGTGTTATTAATGAAGATATTAAACTGTACGGGTCCCCTGAGGGACACTACATGTCACTGATCTCCATCTGGATGCTGAGTCATTGACTCTGAGCCACTAACCTTTGAATGTGACCATTCAACCTACTCCTGATCCACCAAACAGTCCTCCCATCAAATCCGTATTTCTGCAATGTAGAGAGTAGTCTAGTTGGAATCATGTGGCCAGCACTGTTACCTAGGGTTCGGTAGTCCACTCAGTCTTGTTCATTTTATTAATTAGGCAGTTGTAGAGAGCAATAAGGTCTCCCCTGAGCCTCCTCTTCTCCAGGCTAAACAACCCCAGCTCCCTCAGTCGCTCCTCACAGGGCTTGTGGTCCAGCCCCCTCACCATCCTCGTTGCTCTCCTCTGGACGCACTCCAGCATCAACATCCTTCTTAAGCTGAGGGGCCCAGAATTATACCTCAGACTATACAGTGCCTAGAACTTGAAGTAAGAAAAAACTGAGTTTACTGACTAGATATTCATGTAGATTTGTCTAGACACTATGTTCAAAGAAATCAGGGTTATATATTTTTATTGCTTTGAACTATGAACCTTCATGCCTTCCCTCTATTTTCTTTCCATCCTGTATAAGAGGGGAGCGAGTGAAAGGATTGCAGAATGTTTGGCTGTTGGTTTAGGTCAAACCACATATACATTGGCAGATGTTTATACCTATATACATTATTTATAAATACTATACATTTAATCTCTTAAATCCGATAGAATGACATTTCTAGCCTTTTTTTAAAAACAAAAATCTACTACTTAGCTTGTAAGGCTATTTGTCCTACAAGAAAAAATTCTGACCTGTTCTGTTTGAACTCAACATGTTCTTATTGCACTATATTTTTAAATTAATAATGAATTATTAACGGGTGACTTAAGATCCTATCTAATGCTATGCTATGTCTTTGAGTACAGGGAAAAGGTAATTTGCTTGCAGCTTTTATTTGTCTTACTAAGTAAATTAGGCCATGTGCTATAGCACTCTTGAGTTTAATTCTGTGTAGGCACAGGAAATGACACTTTAAGAGTATGTTCTTTTGAATGCGTACAATGTTGTATTGTATCACACTATAACCAGTCCAAAATATTTGTGTTGAGAGATAAATTTGATTTTTTTCACTTACTAGCCTTTTTATTAATCCTGTTTCCAAATATGTAACTGAAATATACACTCCAAATTTTGTTAATAGCCAGCTTATGTATAATTAACCTTCAGTTCAAGTATGAAGATGTAGAAAGCTTTTTAAAATTCTATTCATGTTCAAATAATGGATGTAAGTCATGCAAAGTGAGATTTGTCTCACTCTAAAAGTTATTTCTTAGATCTAGAATAATCTATATTCACTTCATATTCTATCAAGAAAATTGGATAACTCCAAATACAGTTTTCTTCAACAAAACTTGTGTAACCAAAAAAACTGGGATGATTTTTTCTCCATATGTAGCCATTTTTCTGAGACAATGAGAGAGAGATTCTGGATCACTCAGAAAACTAAAAGATATCTGAATATATTCAGGTAAATATTCAGCCTCAAGAATAAACTTATTTTTCAAAAAAACCCATAGGAACTTTAATCAAACATCTCTAGATTCCTAAGTGCCCAACTTTTTATTTTCTTCACGGAAATTAGAATTCTTACAAGCTACATCCCCAGAGATAATTATGTGCCTAAATATTAGTTACTTTTCAGGAAAGGAAGGTAATTTATTTATGATTTTGTGTGTGTATGTGAATTAACAGGTACCATACAGTAAAACAATAGAAAGCACTACGAATTATATAATTTCTTTTCTGGTGAAGGAAAGGAATCTGATAAAAGCTTAACTTGTAAAAAAGTTCAGTTAACTGATAAATACAGATTATAGATATGTAACACTGGAAATGCATTTTTAGAGAAGACATGGAAGATTTGAACTTCCAGATATTTGATTAGCTTAGTGATACATACAACTAGTCGTTGAATTTCACTTTTTTTTGTCAAAGGAGTTGATGCTGGTGAATACTACATGATATTAATGCACTCTCTACTGGGTCAGTGAAGGCAGTACAGCTGAGAAGAACCTATGTTTTTTGGTCAAAACAATTCTAGTTTTTTAAAAATGATGACTCTAATATGTTGCATGCACTTGATGTCTCAGTTTTCCTTTTTTGAAAAACAACTGTGTTTGTATTTATTTTACTAAACTATAATGATGGCCATCCTTCCTAAGTTTTTATTGTTAACATCTGAGAAATCCTTTGAGAATTCACTGTATGTAAATTTTCTTAGAAACATTGGAGAGTTGAATCTCTCGTGCATTCATGAGGAAAATTCTAAGCAGCTGGAAAATTATTAATATCTCTACAATGTTTCATATAATATAATTACTGCATGTCCTTTTCTTCATACTTCTAGCACAATTTTTAGTGACTGGTTTCACAGTGTAAAGATACATATGTTCTGTCTGTTCCATCAAGTATATCTATTACAAGAACCTAATAAATCAAATCCAGTCTGTTCCATTTCTTATCCTGGACAGTGCCGGTTTGTGCCTAGAGCTCACAGTGCTCACATAATTGATTAAAAAAGGGATTTCTAACTTAAACAGGAAACATAGTCTGTTAGTCTTTGCAAGGACAATCTAGGCATTAATATTACAAAGGTAGAAAAATGTCTTCAGCCTCTGAGGGACTCCTACAGACTTGACCTGTGAATTACCTGCAGACTATTTACTGTCTAAAACAGTTCCTCAAAGAAAACATCTGTCTCTACTTAAGAGTTAGGATGCACAGTGGAGACAGTGAAAAGAAACATGCCTTCCGTGAGTAAGTTGAATTAATTGAACTGTGAAAGAAATGATCTTTTAAAATGTGTTTGTTTTTCCATAGGATTAAATATACTCTCATAGGTTTTTTTAATTTAGGTTTTATTGAATTCAAAACTTAACTTGTGGTGAAATGTTTTTTCTAGTTACATAGACATTATCAACTTCCATAATTTAAAAAAAAAATAATTATTTTTTTGCAAAGTAGAAATATACTTAGCAATGTTTTCCCTGATGAAATCTCTAGTTAAAAGCAAAATCCTAGACAATAATTTCATACTATGTGATTAGAAGATAAAGAACATTTGTAGGTATCATTTACACTGTAGTCAGACTTTTTATCTGTTGCTCTGTAACCAACAATTGGACTCTGTGTTTGAAATCAGAGTGATTCCCTGGATAGAATATTTTTATTGTATTTGCAAAGATTTGCTAGGATGCCTTGTTCTGGATGGACATGACTTACTCTTCCATTCACCATTGCTCTGAGCGTATTCTTCTAAAAGTCTTCGCACTTTCCTTGAGTGTTCTATTTTAAAGTGATATATTTGCTAAGCTGCTCTTTAACACCGAAGCACCTCATAGAGTTTTGCCAGTCCCAGCTCCTTAGGACTGGTCACAGAATTTCTTATTGACCTCATCAAATGAATAAAAGAGTGAGACCCCTAATCCCTTCTCAAAAAGTTTATAGTATTGTTATTGGTCAGAACAACTTCAGTAGACTGTAACCCACAGGAAACTGATTATTTTTTTTTTTGTTATGAACATGCAGAGAGGGGAAACTATGGATTTTTTCAGTATATTCTGAAGAACTGTCACTTTTAACTCTAGCCAAAAATCAAGCTGGGAACCTTCTGTCTTTATCCTGAAAATTTTCTAGTCGCTTGTAAGAAAAAAACTCATCAATTTAAATATATTTTTTTCCTTTGGAACTTCACAAAAGTCTGTTCAGATTTGTTGACGAGATTCTACATGTATTCTTCAAAACTTTTTAGCTCACCAATTTTCTGTATATTATTTTAAGCAGAATTCTGATAACATTTAGTAAAGTTCTAAAAATCTGGTCACATTTAAAGTATATTAACATTAGGATCTGTTCAATTGAACTGGACTGAAATGCCTGTGCTCTCCATTAATGTCCTATATTAGATATATTTATGAACAACAGCCCTAGTGCTCTGCAGAAACGTCAAGGAACTACATGGAGCACACTGCTTAGTGTGGTGCTTGCCTTCTGTTTCCTTATATTCAGACTCACTCTGTTCTGGTGCCTATTGTTTCGGCTGGAGCCAGCTATGCTTTGCAACGAATTTGCAAATAACTTTGATGTGTCTACACCTTGCTCGCTTGCTCTCGCTGTGCTCCAGCAGCATTGGTTTCTCTATGCTCATTCTTTCCATTTTGTAGCCGAGTGCACCCGCTGCCAAGAGCTCTCACAACAGTCTTGTTGTGCTGTCATCTTTCCTGGTACTCAAAGTGACTGCTTTAACTCTTCAGTCGAGAAAGCAATATTTAAAGTTTCAGCATTTCAACACTTCTGGACAGTGATCTGAGACACGATATACATTTACTGGTTTCTATACTAGATTTCAGTTCATCTCTTCAGGGTTACTTTCTAAGCACTGAACAAAACAGTAAACTCTTTCCTTTTTATTAAAGTAGTATCATCTACATACTAAAACACTAATAATGAATAAATAGTCAGATAGCAAGAAGATTTCCTTCAAAATTTGTTGCAACTGGAGAAGATGCTCCCCAGGTTGAATCAGTAAACATTAATCCATGATTTCTAAGTCCTGTCTAGAGACCTCCAGCTGCTGTGGGAAAAAGAAAGTGTTCTTTTGCTGTGGTAGATCTTTTACTGTAGTAGCACTACTGAAGTGGAAAATTTGACAATTTGCTCTATTTTTTATTACTAAACACATAACTCTGCTGGTTCATTGTGGATGTGTGCCTGGTAGTCAGTATGCTTGCTTAGCATCACGCCGAAAGCTCAGCACTTCACAAAGCTGCATCTCTCCTCCAACTTATAAACTGTGCCATTAGATTTTTTGTAATGCTATTTTTCTTTCTTTCTTTTGGTGCAATTGATTGTGAGCTGATTCACATGCTATCGGATGCAGGTAGAGACTGCTCTGTGAAGAGCCAATGGACAACATAAATGGTGAAAATTAAATTACCTATTCCTTTTTCTGTCTTATAAACCTGATGTTATTAGCAGCAAAGGAAATGACATCCACTTTAAAAACATGACATTTATTCTGCCTTAATTTTGTATGTTACAACTTCTTTTTGTCTGTATTGCTAGTAGAAAGTAAGTCTTGTGGCTTTCTTTTGGGCGATTTTTGAACAATTAGTTGAATACAATACTTAAAATGGAACTTACAAAGTAGCCTTAAATTAAGAATTTCTCTAAGCAATGTTTCTTCAACATTTGTGAGGTGCTTAAACTGCTCTTTGCTCTTATACAATGAATAAATAAACAGAAAGGATCTAGTTTATAGTTGTGAGCCACTTATTTCTTTTGGAACAGTGCAATGTAAAAACAGTTGAGGATGCAATGAGTTGTGTAATGCAATATGTCATCTCAACAGAAATGAAACTGTCCTCCATACAGAATATGGGACTTTGAACTGCAGGCAAAAAAAACTTGGAGCTCATCTGAAGTCCTTCAGCAGACACAGATCTGTGGTAGCAAGTGCTTAAACAAAACACTCATTGGGCTTTAACATAAGGACAGAGGTGTGCAACTCTGAAAGAAGTTCCCCAGAGCTACCGACCAAAACAGTGAAGTTAGTATTTGGTTTGCTTTGCTAAATTCTGTTATTTGCCACATAAAATGCCCTTTAATAGTTGTCAGAGAGTATGGAATAGGACCAGACCTTTTATTTTCACCTCAGTGTAAGCCTTCTAGTGCAGTCAAGACGTCCACTCCTGGGACTCAGTGAGTGTTCAAGACTATATCTAATTCCTTTTAAACAAGTTATTGACTTTATTTGTGTTGAGTTCTCAACTATGGTTTTGGTATGCAATATGGTTATTCTATGATGAAACATTAGCAGCTCTGTGAATATCAATATAGCAAAACAATAGTATTAATTTTGAAACACCATTATTCCTTCTACAGCACATTTTTATTTCTACCTTTACTTAATGTTATTATCCATATTTTATGGATAACTGAACAATAGATACAATAGAGGCTTAAAGCCGTTACAGTCAGCCTTGCTAAAATACCCGTTGCACACATGGACATTTATTAACAGGCTAAAAATCACCACAGAATATTTTCTGTGTGAAGGACTATGGACAACTTAAAAGACTTCTGAAAACTTTGAAACATCATCACTCTGCCATGAGGAGCTTATTTTATTAAAAATCAGGACAACCATAAAAAGGCACACTTAACATGCTTATTAGTTTTCAAAAAGTAAAATAATTTTTAGACTATCATACTCATCTGAACTCCATCCCTTTCAAAAATTGAAACTGAATGAACGCATTTCTCTGGATATTTGAATTACAGGTTTCATGATTGCTCTTTGGTATGCAAAGCTTCAGTCTGAAGCACATGTTTACCATAGAATTCTGAACTCGTGAAATCAAGGGTTACAGTAAAACTGCTGATGCAACATTAACTACAGCAGTGTGAACAATTTTATTATAATTTTATTCATGAAAAAAATCCTTTAAAGGAGTTCCTAAGACATTTGTAAAGGTAACAGACCAAGGACTGTGGTCCAAGGCTATGAAATTAATGCTCTTGCAAACTGTGACAGCACCTTTGCTTAAACGATGACATTCTTCATATGATTTCCTGAAAATTATTTTTCCTAATCATTAACCTCCTAATATGGTTTGACCATAAGTAAACTGTTATCCTATATAGTGACATTTCTTAGAATTCTTTACATCTCCTTGCTTGGTCAAAATAACCACATCATATATGTCTGTACTTCTTGCCTTTATGGGACATATGAAAAAAGTTGGATAACTTGAGACATGTTTTCATGGTGGAAAAGACTATTTTAACATGAGACATGCATTTACATCATCCTTGATGACATATTATCAAAAGTGGACTGATCTTTTAATCTGGACAATGGTGAAGCTACATAACAGGGAGACAGTGATTCGTACACTCAATGCCTAAATACGGAAGACTTATCCTATCCCATCACTACTCAACGCTTAATACTTCAGAATTGTATCAAACCCTTTATTAAGTTACAGAGTTAGTAACCTGTTTGGATTCTAGAATGTGGTACATGGTCGTTACACATGGCCAGTTGTTTCTAATCCTAATTTTGTCCTAACAACTCTGACTGCTTTTCTCTCACGCACATTTTGCTGATATTCTTCTGGTTTGTGGAAGACATTATTATAGTAATCAATCTGTACTGATTCAAAATAGGCATTCCAAGGGCAGGTAAGCTAAAATTAGAAAGAAAGTAAAAATTAGAACAGTGCCAGAACAGAGAACTATGTGGTCAGTAAGGTCTTTGAGAGAAAGAATGAAAGGAATGTAAGGGGAAATGAGACAAAAAGATGCAAATCTGTACAATACTGAGTGAGAGATTTTGGATATCCTATTAATAAGTCTTGGAAGTAAAACCAGAACTAATTTCCTTCAAATATTCCATGTCTCTCTTTCTGAAAGCATTGGGTCTGGGAAACCTCATTGCTTGAACATGATTTGAGTTTGTTGTAATATATGTGATCAATCACATGACTGGTACAAAGCATTCCATTCAGTAATACTTCATTACAGTTTTTGTCTCCATATTTTAACATACAGTCCAAGGGCCACTGACGATCAGAGTGACACAAAGACATAGGTATATAGTAAAAGGTACATATATGGTACAGGCAATTCACATCTGCTTAGTGACTCTCCTCACAGGTTTTAACATTGTCCAGTTTCTGCATAATTTCTCCAAACATTTTTTTTTTTTCCTTTAATCACCCTTCTGCTTGCCAGGATTTTAATTTTATTACTTAAATAGTAATATCTTAAAGTACGACTTATGACACTTTACACTTGTTTGTAGTTCATTAACCAGTTGAGAAGTATTTTAGGTACAGTTTGTTTAACTTAATTTCCAAAGAAAAAGCATAATAATTATTTGCAGAAAGAATATCAGCTTTTTTTCTGGGTAGACACACATACCTCAACGGAATAATTATCAGCCTCTCTACTTTGTATTACTACCTCAGAAAGAGATCAATTAGCCATATTCCCCCCTCCTTTCTCTCTTACCTCTGTAGCAAACCTTTACTCGTGCAGTTAGGGCCACCCTATGTAGAAGCATGTGTTAATTCTTATAAGGACAAGATGGATCTAGAATAAGGTAGCAAGAATCCTGTAACTATTTTGAATTACTTTGTCCAAAGGAAGTAGGACAAAGCATTTGTTGACAAAAAAAAATAAAAATACATACACCTTCTACATAAGCAGGTAAATAAATGAGAGGATTGATGACTCTTTGATGCTACTCTGATCACAGTTTATGACCCTTGTACAGCTTTCATGAATTCTTCTAACAGGGCTTTGAGCCAATATATTCTTCCTTATTTCCTTGAACAGCTTGAACCAAGACCTTACCTCTGTCTTTACCCCATTTTAGTAGCTCTGCACTGGGAAATGGAACTGAAAAACGTAGGCATGATCTAATGGACATGTTGCAACCCAGCGGCTGCTGAAGGGGCCTTGGGCCCCTAAAGTTAGTGAATTTCTTTGGGCAAAATTATAGTAAAATGACATGAGATGATTGACTTAAAATAAAATAAATTGATTTACACAGGCAAGGTTTTAGGAATACGATAGGTATTAGCTTGTTAAATCTCTACTTGTAGCAAGGAAAAGAGAAAGAAAGAAGAAAAAGGAGAGAAGGGGGTTGGGGGGGAGAGAGAGAAAGAAAGAATATTACCACCCCAGACTCCAGCATTGACCAATGTTTTCTCATGCTCTCTAGGATCCCAGGATGACAAATGCAGGCCCGACTCCTTGGGGAGGTACATTTTATGCCCCTGTGCCCTCTCCCTCTTCAGTCAGTCAATGAAGTAAGGAGGGACAATAGGAGAGAGATATGCCTCTACATGGGATGTTGCAACTAGCATGTTTCAATAATCTTCGTTTGCGCATGCATGGATGTCAGCCATTATATACACTTGGCTGATGGTGAGGCAAGATCTTTTTGTGGTCAGCATCTCAGAGGAGGATGAGTCAGCAAGGCCACTCTGGCTCCTCTCCCAGACTTACTCTACTTATCATGATATGATAGCATCTACCTCACTCACTACTATGCAGCAACAGTGTTTGAGGCCATTCGCATTAACTCTTTGGTCTCTCACATCACCTCCATGTAATTCACTTCTTTCTGCAGTCCAACAACCAAAACTAATTGGTTTAAGACAAATAATTTCCATAACTGAATTGGTCTATCATAGCACAGATTTTGGAGGAGGGCAGATTTTGGAGGAGAAGGGTAGGTTTTGGGCGAATCCTGTGCCTCGGAGATGCTGGAGAACTGTGGAAAATGTATTGGGAACAGGGCACCCATAGCCTTGGATCTGACTGTTACCACTGAGATGTCTCATAGCCACATGATACCCCACTTACCTCAAGCAATGCTTAACAAAAGTAGGATGCACAACCAGTTACATGGAATGGTAGAGCTCTTAGAAAGAAGATGCAAAAAATAAGAGAATTAAGCAGAGAAAAATGAAAACCAGAAACAGATATCTTGAGCAATGATATAAATAATAAGAGATGAGAATAAAATAAATAAATGTAGAGGTCATACAAAGAAAGGTTTCTAAAGAAGGTCAGAGATTCAAACAGGTGTGAGAATTCAATTTGCATGTTAAAAAAAAAAAAATGTTGTGTTGTAAGTTTGAGACCCCGGTTCGTCCATGCAGATGAGGAAACTGCTTACTCAGGAGTATTTATATGAAAACAACTGATTTGCTTGCACTAACATTGTTTTTTAACACATGACAGATGGCACACATGTGTGATTATAGGCAATATTTTACAAACATTACTAGCTGGATGATGAACTAACCTTTTTTTCTGAACACTTTCTTCTTATGTAAGAGGAAATGGTTTGATACATGATGTTTTATGTCTGTATTATAGAAATCTTCTTTTACATACAGTTATAGTGGGGGGTTTGTAAAATAGAGCTGGACCAAGGTGAATAAAGGAAATTGAGGTAAAAGAAAAAAGTAATTTGAGATTAGCTGTTCCTAGTTATGCATCTTTGTACTTCTTCATTGTCATTTTATTTATGGAAGAAACATCTGCTCTTAAATGTGCCAGTCTTCTCACTCCTCTAGGCAACAGATTCCACTTCCTCAGTCACACCACTGAACTCTGCAATGCACTCTGGTTTGCACTGGTTCTAAAAATGCTGCCCTTCAACACCATCCCACATTTAAATGTGCTTTGATATGTTGTTATATACTACACATGTTTCTATAGATTAAATCAGGTGTAACCTGAGACAAAAAAAAACAACAAAAAAACCAACCCAAACCAAAAAAAAAGCAGTAATAAAAATGAAAAGTAGAAGAAGACAAGAATATGGGAATTTTAGGTTACCTAAATTCACAGACTTGTTGTTTGCAGATACTTTAGTTTGCAAGGTGTGTTTTGGTCTGTCCTTTAAACGTAACCACAAAGAACTATGAATGAAATCAGGACCAAAATTTGGTAGAATATTTATAGTTTCAAAGGTCCTTACAGTGCTCTTGAAGCACACTTACAATGTTTTACTTGTTTTGGGAAGCATTTTGAATAATTTTTGAATACTGTAATCTTTCAGCAAAAAACTAGGTACTGCAGAAGCAGATAAGATGAAGGGAAATGAAAGTTACTGAATACTGAAAATATTTACAACGGATGAGTTATCAAGTTATTTCATTTTAATTTCTCTGTGATTGTGAAGTATTAAGCAAATTCACTTTCTTCATTGTCTCAAATGTGTCATTTTGAGTGCATGATGAGAAGTTTTATTTTCTTTTCATTAAATAAATCACAGTATAATTTTACAGTTTCTACTTTTTCTCATGACATGATCTGTTGTTTCATATTCTCCCATCTCCCTTCTGACTCTAACAACAATTCTTCCCCTCCCAAATCAAATGAAAACCAGCAATCAAAAAAACCCAATCCATTTGTAAATGGATTTACTGTATGAGCTGATAATTTTACTATATTTTAGTAATGGAAATAATTTTTCATCTTGGATTGTAAAATAAAATTAAACATAATACTTTTGACAAGGATCAAGTTGAAAATATCAAATGAATTAGACATGAGTAAAATGTGCAGTTCTAACTCATCCTGTCTTTTCCGTTGCTGATGTGGGATGTTTTTTAAAGTATATATTAAATGATAAATCCTGTTTAGCTTCAATAATTTTAGTAGTGTAATTCCCACTCTCTCTCTTCAGGCATCACAGCATAGCACATGAAATCTCTTAGGACCTAATTCTGCCAGTCTTACCCTGAACAGCTACTTAATCCACCATAATCCCACGGAAATGATTTTAAGGGTTTGCAGAGGATGGTGTTACCCAAAAATGAAAAGACTGTCACGTACAGACAAGTTATGATTGCTGTTTTTAAATTTCTAAACAATTTGTTGCTTTTAATGTATATTCTTAATTCAGAACATGTTGGGGGAAGAGAAGGACGACAGCTTATTAACCTCAATTATTTACAAATCTCCATAGTTTTCACTTTGGCAAATTGTAGGCAATCATGGTTATGTAGTAATTTCCTTTATAAATCGTTGCTCTCAGCTGCTTATAGCTTTGCCAAACATTTTTCTTCTCTGATTAAAGTTTTTTTTTTTCTCTCTTTGGAAATTTGAATGAAAAAGGAATATTTCACTCATTTCCAAGAGAGTGAAAAAATGAGAATTTTTGTTTCCCTCATTTATTCCTTAAAGTTGTCTCTGAATAATCTTCAAAATTTGGAGCAGTTCAAGTGTTAATTATCAGCTGATTTTATTTGTCAATCCATCCACATCAGACCTATTTGAAACTTTAAAACCTGTTCAACACAGGTAGGAGTTTCCTGGTAGTGTAGGGTTAATATGTATGTAAATGCAAAGCTAATTCTCCACACAGAGCATGTAGCAACTTGAGGAGAAATATTATATATTTTTGTCTAGGGGAATATTTGTTGAGTCTGAAGCAGGAGACTAGAACAGTATACAAGATAAAAGAAATATAGAAGAAATATTCACATTTCTCCCTTTATTATTCATCACAAGATCATCCTCTTTTGTTTGAGGAGGTGGATGTGTAGCAGTCTTTCAGTTTACAAATTTTTGGTGTTAACTGGGAGCCAATTTTTCGGCAGTATAGGAATACAGCCCTATTTCCAATGTATTTCTCATTTTTTTAGCCACTGTACCTTTGAGATGAAGATACTTGTTCAGGACCTTCTAGAATATCTGTCTATTATATTCCTTTTTAGAACCAAATAAACCTCATTTACAAACTTCTGTTTTCTAATAAAGTTTCTAAATTAAGAACATTAATAATTTTACATATGATACATAAAAAGGAAGATATCATTGGGTGATGACACTAATTCACCAGTTAAATTACAGAACACGCTTTCACTGTATCCCATAAATGCTGGACACTATGAAAAGGAGAAAAAAAAAGGCAAAAGAGACAAAAATGCAAGAATCATTAATTTTTTGAAGTTTTTTTCTTTCTGTATCATTTTTTGAGAAATTTTATGGGCTTCCTTTAGGAAAAGGTTGTGTTAAATCTTCATTTAACTCAGCTGTCACTTTGATTCCAAAAGTCACACAGCCTACTTTCTTCTTTCAGGCTTCAGCCCTTGCTTATAGCTTTACTCAGTACAGTATCTAATTACTTTTAAATGACTTCCATTATTTCCCTTAAGAATGTCTTGTGGACTGTACCTCATATTTATGTGTCCCTATAGAAAAGTAATAGAATTACACTTTACCTATACGTGCATTCCTGTATTGCACTACACCAATGTGAGACATTTCCCCAGATGCTCCCATAGAACTTTTGTCTCTGTCAGTTGTAAACACATAGCAGGGATTGTGAGTTTTTCCTAAATACAAAACTTGATCAGAAACAATGGTTATTCTCATTTTCATTACTTGAATTTCTAGACCATCATTATTTAATTTTTTGTTTCAGAGGATTTCTGGTCAAAACCTTAATATCCATGAATCAAATCCTACAGTATTTCTTCACACAAATAATGACTGAAGTCTTTAGTGGAAGAGAGAGCAGAATGAAAAGAAAGATTAGAAGACCAGCCATTTCGAAGGTTAAAAATCACCATGCATAAACAACATAACAGCCTGTAACAAATTGTTAGAATGGAGCTCATAGTCTGGCCTTCTCATTCCCCAGAATTAAGAGAGCTTGGTGACAACTTTTGGCTGCAGAACTGTGAGGGGTAAGTTTAAGGCAGTTCTGCACTCATAGATCTGAAGGGTGCTAAAGCACTGCAATGCTGGCTTTACCTTTTCCTTCCACTTCTTCATTTTCAGTCACAGGGCCTACGAAACTGGTTTTAATCAAAATGAATAAATTTAAATTAAATCACATGTTCTGTAGAAGATCTTTGAATTAATTATACACGGTTTTTATGCAGATGACATTTATCACATTCTTTAAAGGAACAACTGGCATTGAACCGTATGTTGGTCAATGCATATGGTTGCTTTCTCTCCCAGGGTATCCAGACTAGAGCCAGATATTGTCCCCTTCCTCAATACATAGGGAAGAATACAAGTAACCAAATTATCACTTGATCAGACTGGGGTGATGGAGGGATGGGAAGATGGGGATCAGTGTCCATCCAAAAGCCATGTGATTATGGCATTTTCTGTCAGAGAGCCAGCTAATTGTCCAAAATGTGTCTATATATATTACCAATCTACCACCGAGAAGGACCAGTCATTGTTGGAGTTTGGGAGTTTTCTCAGTCTCTCTGTGCTGAGGATACACAAGAAAATCAGTTCTCATTTGAAGTGAAGAGTAAAAGAAATAAAACTTCTAAGGAGAAGCTAAAAATCCCCCATACTCTATTGCCCTTCTCCACTTCTAGAGACTCAGTAAGAAATGTTATTAATATTTTTTACACCCAGAATTTTTGAATTATTTCCATTTTCACTAACTCCCAAGGTGGTGTAATGCCTAAAATGTCATTTCAGAAATTAAAGATTTGTAATTTGTCTTCTTAGGTTCAATATTTTATTTACTGTTACAAATACATCCTTAAACTTCCTAACAGTCCTTTGTTAATTGTTCAGAAAAGGCTAATTTATAAAAACCTCTGGTTAGAAAAAGCTATTTTCCACTACATTTCAAGTTCATTACATTAGTTTTCATCACTGATTTTTAAATTAATTAATCTTAATTGTAGAAGATTTGGTACACTAATTCTTATACTTTCATTAACTGGCAATACTAAAATTTTCAGCATCTGTTGTATAGTTTATTCTCTGTGGTAATGGTTTGATGTGACTATTCCTTTTCTGTAAGGATATTTTATTGAATTGTCTGTTAAATTTTCTTACTTCATTTTAATTCTTATGTATCGAGAATGTTTAAAACTCTATTACTTGTGATTTTTTATGCTACTTTTATACCAATGAAGCCAACATAAAAAACAAAATTACGCCTGAAGTTTAAACATTCTAATTTCTCTACTCTAATTTTATGATTGCTTAAAAAAAAATTAAAAAAGCATAACTCTTCAATGATTGTTTTAAGCAGTTAAGAAATACGTGTAAACAATAGGTATTATGAGGAATGATAGTAAGACATATCATATGTTTCTCATTTAAGTTTGAATGACTGAAGTTATTAATTGAAATTGTGTTGTACGAAGAAGTAAACATAATGAAGAAAATATTACTCTATGTAGAGGAAAAGATATTGAAATTAGCAATTCAGAATGCTAAATAGCATTAACAGTTTATTTTTGTAACTATTTACCTGAGAGAGGGAGATTAGAATATTTATCTATCCAAACATCGTTGAAGATGATTCATATTATGAACTGTTGCATTCTGGATAGGTAGTTATATGCAGGCAAGATCATTGAAAATCTAATCTAGTTGTTAGAAATATCCATTTCAAATGCATATACTTTAAATCTGCCTTGATACTGTATTGACTTTCTGTAACTTTCAGAATGCAGAGAGCTTGAATTCATTTTTTAATGTAATGCAAACAAAAATTGAGAGTAACAGAAAGAAGTAGGTAAAGAGATAACACTGCAGTATGCTTGTTACTATAATTTTCTATTTTGTTGCTATTACTGTAATACATGTATCTTTTTCTAGTAATACTATTTTTTAAGAGTATTTAAAAGGATAAAAAAGCCCCAGCATTTCTAGATTGCGGTCTTGACTTCACAGTTAACCCTGTATAATCGGACTTCCTTCAAGGAATAGCTCCCCGTGAAACAGTCTTATGTTTTGAAATGATGCATTATTTTTTGGAGCTTCTTTGGCAGTATGAAACTGTGCCTTTCGAAAATAATCTGTTCTGTGTTGATGCAGCAAACTAATAAAACCAAATAAAAGTGTGACTTGTTCCGTTTATGAAGGCATATGGCAACCTGTATTATTTAAAGGTAACAAAACTTGCTGTGAGGTTCATATATAAATAAAAACTTAATGCCAGGAAAATATGAAGAGTTGAGCAAAAATAAACTTTGGAGCGGGTTAGATTTATAAAATCTGATAAAGTACTATCTATGTTTAAAATGTGGAAATGGGAACTATATGCCTTCCTGTCTTGATGATTCGTATGAGTTTATATGTTCCTGAATAAATTATGAGTATATATCTTCTTATAACTGCTCACCAATTAATAAAACAGATATGCTGTGCAAGTTCAAATAAGAATTTGTTTTCCATCACACTATATCTTTTTGTGCATTTCAGTTACAAGAGTGAGTTATATTAGCACTTGCATGCTGAAAAATAGAAGCTAGCAAAAGCTAGAAAAGAAAAAGAGGATGTTGAGATTAAATTTGACAGAAGTCTTGGTACGTATTTCCATCCACTTGTGATATGATGATGATTTTGTTTAAAGAACAAGCAAACCTAAATACTGGATGATACATAAGCAAGCATTAAATGATACCATCACTACTATGGTTTCATAGTATTTTCATCTCCAGTTTTGCTTGTTTACCAGATGCCAATGGTTATTTAGGCACAGAGGATCATGCTAGAGGAGTATGATAGGTCAGTGAAATGCCAAAATTACGAAATGTATTTAAAAGTTTATGTATGTAGGTGGTTCACAGAACTTATTAAAAGTGCGTCATTATTGATGTCTGTTCTTGAAAACACATGAAAATCAGTAACTGTGATTTACAGAAGTACTTAACATCAACCTTGTTTATCTCATCTTACTTGAGAAAAAAAAAAATCGTTGTGATTAAGTACATAGAGGCCAGCATAAACATTTGTGTATTAAAATTTTGTATGTAGTAGTAGAGATGAGTCAAGATATGGAAATGACAGCTTGATATTTTTGATATGTTAGTAATGTTGGATGTAACTTGAGATATTCTAATAATTTGGAGTTTGGAGGTTCAACAATTTGTGCAATATAAATGTGAAATTGGGGTAGACTTCTGCTTTATAATGTGATATTTTGTAGATTCTGGCTATTTATATATTGTACTACTTTTTCTTAATTTGGATCTGAAATTACTTTAATGATATTTTGAGTGGGCAGACATAGAGAATGTGTAGTCTTGTGATTTATAAAGTTGACGAAATTGTAAATGGAACATTGAGTCGGGCTCTTATAGGCAGTGTGAACTCATTTCAGAGAAGGTGCGAAGCAGCGAGAAAGCTACCCGTTCTTTACAGTCTTCCTATATGTTTTAAAGAGTTGTCCTTCTTCTTCGGCAGGACCGGCATTTTATCTTGCAACTGATGTACCTGTTGGAAAAAAAAAAAAAACTGGAACATCTTAAAAGACAGAACCTCAGGTTACTCTGCATTAACACAAATGTAAGCTCCAAAATTACATAGATTCAGGAAATATATCTATGTTTTTAAAGGAGGCCTGGGAAGCAAGCAATTGTCATACACTACAACACCCCACTGAGCCATAGTTTGGGCAGCAGCTGTGCCTCCCTTGGGCACTGTGAGCAGTGAAGAGGAGAGACAAGTTTAGCTCCTGGCGATGGAACCTACCCAGTTGCTCCATGCTATGCCTTCAGGCCCTCCACCTTGAAATGTCACTACAAGCATTAATTGACATCCTTTGTTTCAAGCAATGAGAAAACTGCATCCATAGGCTTCAGCACAGCCCTCAAATGATTTCTGTCCATTTTAAAAACAAAACAAAACAAAACAAACCATATAGAAAGTTCTAATTATATGATAAATCTGACAGGGGGCACTTAGGAGACGCAAAATCAAGTACAATATAGATGTGGCCCTATTAGTCCATTTATTTAATATCAAAATTAGAAAACTGATCATGTTGATGTTTCTTCTAGCAATATAAGCATAGCCAGGTGGGTAAGGCTTTGTAGTACCTCGCAGTCAAGGTAGTGCAGCTGGGCGGGTGAGCAGTAGCAACCTGAGATGAAATGAGGTGACAGTAAGCAGATAAACTGAATCAAGAAGTATGTCACAGAATTTAGAACTGGAAGACTATTGTTTCTTGGAGGAAAACATGTAATACAAAAATATTGGACATTACAGAAATATTGTGGAGGTAAAATCAGCAGTCAAAAAAGAGTGAAAATAAATGGGTCAAGGGTAGAATTTATAAATAATTAATCCTGCAAAATTTTGCTTTGTTTTTAATACACATTTGTTGGAAAAAAATTCTCATTAATTTTTATAGCAGTTACAGGTCTAGTTTACAATATTTTGAAAACAAATCCAAGTCTACGTATTTAGTAGAATAATACACTGGAGCAAGCGATTCATTTATAAATTCCTAGGGTATTGATACTGCAAATTTAATAGAGTGCATAACAGGAGAAAGGATCTCAAAGATATATTTTATCCAGCATCTTCTTTCAGCATGCATTTTATCTGTCAGTTTATTCATTACTTCGTACTTCTTTTAATAGGGATTTTATTATAGCAACTCAACTACTTATTGGGAGTACTTGCTGTAACAGAAAAAGGGCAAATATTAATAATGCAGGTAGAAGTCATATGCTACAAGAAATTAGAAAGAAATTTGTTCATTGCTTTACAACAGAAGTATTCTCATCTCTAGGAAGAGGGTGAAGTGGCTCATGTTCTTTGAGGTTGGAACTTCATTACCTATGTCATTCAATGTGTGTTCCTTGAATACCTCACATTAGAATTCATCGTTGATTAAGCTTCACAACATCTAACTACCAAAGCAAGGCATCCAGCTCATGTCTGATAACAGAGCAATATGGATGAAAGGCTGATTGTTCATTGGAATGCGCTGTCCGGGGATGTGGTGGAGTCACCATCCCTGGAGGTGTTTAAGGAGAGATTGGATGAGGCACTTAGTGACATGGTGTAATTGACAAATAGGAGTAGGTGTAGGTGTTAGGTCATAGGCTGGACTTGATGATCTCACAGGTCTTTTCCAATCTTACGATACTGTGATACTGTGATTTCCTTTTACTTTTCAGTGTTAAGTGTTTGTCAACCCCTATCACTCATAGGGGTTCAACAAGGCCAAGTTACGAGTCCTGCCCTTCGGACACAGCAACCCCTTGCAGCCTTACAGGCTTGGGGAACAGTGGCAGAGAAGGACCTGGGGGTGTTTGCTGACAGCTGGCTGAACATAAGCCAGCAGTGTGCCCAGGTGGCCAAGAGGGCCAATGGCATCTTGGCCTGTATCAGACACAGCGTGGCCAGCAGGAGCAGGGAGGTGATTGTGCCCCTGTGCTCAGCACTGGTGAGGCTGCACCTCGAGTGCTGGGTTCAGTTTGGGGCCCCTCACTACAGGAAGGACATTGAAGGGTTGGAGCGTGTGCAGAGAAGGGCAAAGAAGGGGCTGGGGAACAAGCGTTGTGAGGAGCGGCTGAAGGGAACTGGGGTTGTTTAGCTTGGAGAAGAGGAGGCTGAGGGGAGACCTCATCACTGTCTACAACTGCCTGAAAGGAGGTTGTGATGGGGTGGGTGCTGGGCTCTTCTCACAAGTGACAAGCGACAGAACAAGAGGAAATGGCCAAAAGTTGTGCCAGGGGAGGTTTAAACTGGACATTAGGAAGAATTTCTTTACTGAAAGAGTGGTTGGGGATTGCAACAGGCTGCCTGGGGAAGTGGTGGAGTCACCATCTTTGGAGGTGTTTAAAAAACGTGTAGATGAGTTTCTTAGGGACATGGTTTAGTAGGGAGACAGGCACAGTTGGACTCAATCTCAGAGGATTGGAAAAATGAGTATACAAAGAGGATTAAGCTCTGGCCAGACTCTGCCATTTACCTAATTGTTGTGCTTCTTTTAATAAAGGGATAGGGAATCATTTTAGTATATGTGACAAAATCCAGTTATTCTGAGAATGCTTTTCATATTTATACAAGCAAACTTAAAACTTTGTTTCAGAGCAAGTCTAAACCTTGATGGAAATGCAAAATAAGTTTATAGCTATATTACCTTCTTTCTGCCTGAAGGGTGATTAGTAAAGGAAGGGCAAAAATCAGTAAGTAAAGTAGGAATTTGAGAAAAAAATCACAAGAATCTTTTGAGAGTCTTGAAGATAAGAGGAGAGAAATTTGAAAAGTCAAGTCAAATTCCAGCTCTAACAAAGTCAATGTCAACATTTCCATTTACTTAAATGGAGTCAGGATTTTGTCCACAAATATGAGCTGAATATTAATAAATAAAAATATTCCTGTTTTGTGATACAGCACCTTATGTTTACTTGCAACCTGTCTTCCACAGGAAAGGACTGTAGAAACTTCATACAATAAACACAGTTCATGTTTCTCTGTAGTGCAAATACATAAACTAAAAGCTATAAAATTTTTGACATAAAAATACAGCAATACATAACTGTTTACTACTGAAAACACACAGTTATTTCAATGACAGAACTACTTAAATTGTTATTTGGTGGGAAAAAATATATTTTGAGAACAGTATCCATATCTTTAATAAACACAAATGATCTCCTTTGAAAGACTACTATTGAAATAGTTCATAATCTAATGTTATACTTTAAATTGCTGTAACTGCAGACCCTGAGAGTAAAGAGTCTACTGAATGTCAACATCTCTTTCTTTATCATGTATTTTCCACAAAAGCTGTGTTTCAAAATTTTTTTTTTATTATATTTCAGAACCTTTTTGTACTTATGAGTTCCTGAAGGCAGTAAAAAAATACTTGTGTTGCTTAAGGGAATTCTGTTTAATGGCTCCGTTTACTTCACCCATAAACATATAGCCCATTCATACTGGAAGTGTCAACTTGTGCGTATGTACCAAAACCATATAGTTTTTTCTTTATGTGGTGTAAAATGTTGTCCTTATTTTTTACTGGAAGTTTTCCAACTAACACATTGGGGAAAACAACCCAAAACCCTAAGCTGCTGTATGTCAGTGGTTGTCCCCCTTCCATTCCTTCCTCCATGAAAAAAAGTAAGATACACGTTGCAGAATATGAAGTTCCTATGAACAAGCAATCAGTAATCTGGAATACGAAGTTTATTTTCACAAAAGTAGTCTGTGTGTTTTAAAATACAATAAAAAAACATTAGCTAAAAATGTAGGATTAGCAGGATATCTACTGCATCCCTAGAAATTTGCTTTAAACTGTGACTTGATAAGTAATGAAATATCTATGGTACAGACTTTTTCAAATGTTTAATGAATGATAATATAACAGAATGTGTCTTTAAATGTCAGCAATACTGTGTGATTCCTAAAGAATCAATATTTCACTGCTGAGCATTGTGTGCAATACATAACTGCTTCTTTATTAAAAATAGAAGTCACCCAACGTCGCTTAGATACAGTATAGTTTGGGTAGGAAAAAAACCTGGTTTTGAAATACACTTGGAAAAAGACTCAGCAGCGTATCTTTCAGTACCTTCGCAAAACTATAAACCAGATGACCATCTTCAAGCAGGGCTTTGGAAAGTACTGGAACTAAGCCACAGAGGATACATGTTTGATTTCAAGATATTTTTAGGGAATATCTGATTGCACAGCAAGCTCCAACCAAAATAAAATATGAAGTTTTGACTAAATAAGACTCATTACCTAACAAAATTGATTGTAGTTCAATTTGTTAAGCTATTGCCTACAATGTAGAATAGCTATATTTTAAATAAACTACATCTATAGACATACATAAGCAATTCAGAATGGTTCATCGGACTGATTCAACATCTCAAGAGAAAGAAAAACTTTTAACATAGTAAATGGAAATAAGAGCTAAAATAACTTCACATTATGTGACATGAAGTAAAGTACTTGTACCCCCATTTTTTCTCCTGCAAAATACAGCATACATCATTACTTGTCATTTAGTGTATTTGTAAAATGAGCTATGTATTACTACTTAACCATTAAATATTTTAGCTAGGTAAAAGCTTGTTATTAGAATTAATTCTTAAAATACAAATATTTATTTTTATTTAGGATTTATATTTATTCTCTGTTTACCCTACTTTTTTAATGCATTATGTATTGTCTTTTGTAGAAATATTTGGCTTAAAAAACTATTCATCTATGCCTCCACTTAGTTACAAAGCTAATTCCCATGACCTGAATAAGAGAGATCAACCTATAATTAGTCAGATCACCCCTTATTCCCCATACTATTGATCTGTTAATTACAAAGTATGTTTTGCACATGTGCAGCTCCACAAACTCCCTTGATTATGTAAAAAGCTACTAGATGCCTTATCTTTCAGATTTTGTAATTTACTATTATTAGTTATTGGTGCTTTTGGATGAAAAAAATGTGTTCTCAACTTAGTTACTGCTCGCAAAGTTATTTGTGTTTATGGTTATACATATAGCTATGTATATATTTATTATGCATTCTGAAATTTTGAAAAGTTATAAAGGAGGAAATGGCTTATCATAGTCAAGGTTAGCTAATTAATAAAAAATGGAATGTTATGGTTGATCTTCTTTGATTGTAGCTGTACTGTATCCGGTGTTACAGAAAAGTTCCTGAATATGTTGGCTACAAAAGTTAAGTCACTAAACATCCGCACCCTCCCAACTGTTAAAGAACGGGTAAAGACAGAAAGGCAACTGACCACTGAGCATTATGGCACTGCCTATTCTTCTGCCACTTCAGATAAGAACAATATCCGCTTCAGCTTCAGAGAAGATCCTGCCTAGTTCCTTGATGCTCTATGCTTCTGTGATCAAAACTGCAACTATGACTGAGGGGTGCTGGTTTGGAATTGTATGGTAGCTGAAAGGGTCTGGTTTGTAAAATTTGTCTGTAACTGAACTACCTGAAAGACTCCATTGCAGATGGCCCAATTAAATACTAAATTAAAGTGAAATTTAAATTAATTTCCAAATAAGTTTGAATTAATCTGGTAGATGGAACACTTCTGACAAAGACCTTTGAAGAAAATAGTACCATTATGGTTCTAAATTAACAAATTCCTCATTTAACTATTGTTTACTCAAAATAAAATTCTATTAATAATAAATATTTTTTTCAAACTAAATGCTATTCCATTACTGAATGTGTAATTTGGGTTTTCTACAAAGCTATAAAACTACTATATTCCTTTTATTCAGTGAGAGACTTTAATGTTTAAATTTATATAGAAATTAATACATTGAAATTATTCTAAAGAAGATCATATGTATGACTTTTGACTTTGAATAATAAAGTTACTATTTTAGAGATAATTATATGTAACTACTATTTTTCCAAAGACTTTGAACTGGAAATAAGTTTTCACTGTATTGAAATACTTGAAAGTGAATCTCATTTTCTGAGGGAGGAAAAGGAAAAATGACAGGAAAATTTTGTGTTGTCTTCAATAATTCCAAAATTATTTACATCACATATAATCATATAGGCCTTCATAATAATTTTACTGAACATGAGCCAACTACCTGGATTTTTTTAAATTGTGTTTGACAGTAAGTTGTGTATTCCAAATGTATGTTTATACAGAATATGCCAGAATGACACTTTTAAATATTAATTAGCCATTCAAACATGTTATATATCAAAGCACATCTGGTCTGTGGCAAAATGTGAAAAGAAATGGCACGTCAGCTTTTAAGATAGGTGGATAGGGTCGCATAGATCAGCTTGTTCCTATCTCCACCCAGGGAGTTTCATTAGCATCTCACTTTTTATGACATGATTTGCATTTTAGGAGTCATTACAATGTATGCTGACATGCCAAATTTTTCTCTACAAACGGTTGTTATCTGAGTGGTGGAATAGAGCTTTAGAACCAGAATACCGCCATCTTTTTTCTTCCTGTCTCCAGGGAGCTTAAGCTTGCATCGTCATGAGGGTCTGAGAGTTCTCAAGCTACAGACTACAAAAGCACGATGTCTTTCTGTTAAAGTCGTGGCACTGCACTGGCAGCAATGTTAGGCAGAAGGGACAAAGTTGAAATCAAGGAACAGAAGGCCTAATAGTTCATCTGTGTAATGTAACTGTTCTCATGGGAGAAGGAAAAACTAGGGGATTGATTTGTTTCCCACAATGACTTCTTTTTTTTATTATTCATTCAAAATTTCCCCAATGCAGAACAAAAAAGCACACTTTTGTTGTAGATCAGAGGAATCACATGTCCATTGTCTGAGAGGTTAGGTGAAGGTGAACTCTTGGACTCTAGTATACTGAATTTTGCATGAACTCATATCCAATTTAAGATTACATTAGTTCTTTTAGACCCTAATCAGTTCTCATAATCCTTTGACTTTTTAAAGTGTTGAGTAAGTTACAGGACAGATAAAACTTCTACTCTTCAGTGAGGTCAAAGACTTTCATGTACAGTGGAATTCATCTTCTGCAGTAATTTTTCAACTCTGCAAATCCTTATAAGATATGGAACTAGAAATAGCATAACACATAGGTAAAAGTATATCTGAAATAGTACCACTACTTTAGAAATACTTTTGAGAAAATTGGTAAATAATCACACATTTTTTTTTTATTATGTCCTCCAAGATGATTTGATATCAGTAGATGTATTTCAGACAATATTTTTATTGTCTAAGAATCAAAATTAGGTGCTGAGATAGTAAAAATAAAATACTATTTTTAGATAAATATTTATTTTAATTTATATTATTTAATATGTAATACTAAGGAATTAAGACAACTCTGAATGTTCATGAGAATTAAACCAATTTACTCCTGGTATTACCTGGAACTAGAGACAGAAAATGTTAGAGGCAAAGGCAAAAGATGAAAGAACCATAGGTCCCTTTACAAGATTCAGCGATATTAGCACATACAAGAGAAGTGTGAGAATCCGATAACTAATTTACTACTACATTAATATCCTGTCCAACGCTAGACAATAGAGTTTTTGAGTTGTTATCTATTTTATTTGATTATAGTAAATTTTACGTATAGTATTAAGGTTTGTAACAGTGGCTTAGTCCACTCTCCAGCTTGGGCTGGGCTTTGCCTCTAAAGCCAGTGTAACAGCCCAGATGCTGAAGTCCATTCTCATCATATTTTCTAAAAAAACCATGAGTCCGTGAAGCGAATAAGTAATAAATTTGTTAAATTATCCTTGGAGTAGCAACTTCCCTACAAGCATGTATTTTTATTTCCTGAGAAGTTTCTCTAGTCTTCCACTGTCATACACCTAAATATTTAGCTGGCATTGAGACAAAGAGGTGTACTCGGCAGCTGAGAGCAAAGTCTTGACCATTGAACTATTCATAATGTCTGTTTGTCCTTTCTATGAAGGACTGTGCAGAAGCCCCCCCCATCCTCTGCCATGTGTATGTGAAGGGTCTCACACAGGATGCATACTATTAATTTACATTTTTCTTCTTTAGGCTTGCCTTTCAGTTTCTGAAAAGCACTGCACTGAGTAGTGAAAAATAGCAGTCCCATGTGTCTAAAAGGTTTTTATGACAGGAAGGGGTTTTTTTATGGCAGGAGGATGTGCCAGGGGAATTTTCAGTTACATATTTTGGAAAAGATTCTTCACTCAGAGTGTGGTGGAACACTGGAACAGCTCTGAAGGGAAGTAGTCGTGGTGCCAAGCCTGACAGTATTCCAGAAGCATTTGGACAATGCCCTCAGACACACGGAGTGAGTGTTCGGGCTGTCCTATTCAGGGGTAGGAGTTCGACTCGGTGATCTTTGTGGGTCCCTTCCAACTCAGGTCATTCTATAAGTCTATGATTCTGTGATTTTGACAAAGGCAATCTGTTTGAGGAGATACAATCTAATCATACAAATGCCTCTTCTGAGAGGCATTTAAAAGATGTTTAGAACAATAGAAATTTCTCAATTCAGGTGAAATTGAAGGAAGCCGCCTCAGGAATCAATACACGATCTTCATGGAAGTATGGTATTGTTCCCATTTTTGCCAAGATAGCTCAGGTTATATACTATTTTGCCAGAGTACATGCAGCTAAGCAATTATTATGATTGGTTACAATACAGTGTCTACCCACCTAACATAACAATATAATTGGTCCAGCTAGACTACTCACCCGCAAGCACACTTTACAGCCATCCCCCCTCCTTGCAATTAAGCCTTGCATTGTTTGCATTCTTGTTCTGTCCTTATCGCCTGTGAAACATCCTGGATCCTCATCCCAGCTCTATCCAAGGACGGTTCTGAGGCCACTCTCGCCGTAATCGTAGGCAGGGTTGTGCTCACAGGCTTCTTGTAATATTCCATGGCCTTGTGCTGCAAGAAAATCCCCTACATGAAATCTCTGAGAATACTAATGACAAATGAATTAGTTACTCAATAGTCCAGTATTTTCATTAATTGTGTATACCTTTTGCCACATAAGTTTGCAAATAGAAAAAGAAAGCAATATTCAAACTAAGAAATCACAATTATGGCAGTATAATAAGTCCTATTTGTGGAAGTTTTTTTCTGATTATTGGAAAATTGAACACATTACCATACAGCTGAGTATAAAAGCTGTGTGGAGCTTCCTTAATTCAGTAGCCACTGTTCTCAATGATAGTAAATCACTCCTTATACTGTGTTTTGGTGGGGTTTTTTTAAGTGAATAAGCTCTCTTTTTTAAAAAGTAAATTATTCTTAGGGCAGTTTCTAAATGGATGCAAATTGATTTACAGTGTGACACTCAGATGAATCATAAGCTATTTTCTGCTTATATTAACTGAATGTTTTGAAATGGGTGTTCCTGGTGTGCAAAGTGAAAGAAAAACCCATTTACACGACCAGGCAGAACCTCAGAACTCCTTTCACTGCTAAGAAAATGAAAAATATCATGAGTTTTTTTAAAGCATTAGTAGTGTTGTTTTCTTTTCCCACAAGGAATAATATTTTGAGGGCAGGTAGTAACATTGAAAACGGTTTTTGACTCCTAAAATGGGGGATGTTACAAAGACAGAGTATGTACCTCTTGGCCTAAAGTATTTAATATTGCAAATTACTTGCCACTTATCTTGGTGTTAATGATTTATTCTTTGAGGGTTTTTCCCCCCCAGGTGCTTGATTTGGAGAATTATGGTTGAAATGTATATTTTTTTCTTCTCACTTTTTTCTTCTACTCAAGCAACTAACTTGCAATATATCACAGCTGTCATTATAATGAGAGAGAACACCATGATGCAGCAGAACTTAGTCAATTCAATTATATAGAAGAAGCAGTGAAATTATTTTTGATAGAAATGCACCTGCTGTGGCTGCCTGCTAGGCTAGTCCACAATTAGATACTGTATAAGAAGTTATTAAAAAGTTCATTTAGACAATTTAACTCTCAAGTGTGGCAAGGGAATATTTCCCTGAAGGAAGGGTCAAAACTCTGGAGAAATGTTTATTTCAAAAGTAAAGGTAAATTATGCAGCTTTGTCCTTGTAGAAGTAAAGTGAAGACACCCATTGCCTCTAGAAAAACTGCAGAGGTCTAAGAGATTTTGTAGATGGGTGACATCAAACCACCAGTGAGCCAAGCTGCCATAGCCTTGGTCCATAGGTCTGAGTCCAAGAAAAAAAGAAGATGAGGATTTATAAAAGAAAAAAACCCCTGCAGTTCAAATATCAGAATTTCTGTTGTTAGCATTCCACTGACATTGGATTTCATTGGTAGAAATAACACGATAACAAAAGGCAGAAGGAGTTTACCATAGAAAAGTCCAAGAAGAATGAGTAAAGATGTAATCTGCCATCTTTGAAGCCCTGTGTTTTGGAAACAACTCCTCCCCACCAGTACTACTAGGGCAAATAATATATTTAACCATGTGAATGACTTTCTGATATAGGTCTAATGCTTCCTGACTGGTTGTATCACGCCGAGCAACTAAGGCAACAGATTAATGTGCTAACATGAAACAAAACCTTTTCATAAAAATATTCGTACTGAGAACTAGTTTATCACATGGTGCCCATTCATTTTTCCAGGAAGGCAATAAATTGCTTCTGGAGCTTAGGTCTTCCTGACTGCTACAGTCATTACTATACGATTTTTTTTTTCAAAGCTTATTTTGGTTTACAAGTTATGATAGCTTTGTGTCGCTTTCCTCATAAAGGAGATTGAAATAGAAATCTGACAATTGTATGCACTTCATATTTTGAGTTTAAGAACTGCTTGATTGTTTTAACCATTAGTTTATAAATATACCTTTTTAAATTGTTCCATCTGTGAAGATTTTGTTTCAGTACTGGTTCTTAGCAGCTTGAAAAAGATACACAAACCATTTCCTCTAGCAAGGTATTGCCAGCTGCATGTTTTAAGTGAGTTTGAATATTGTCGTTGTAAAAAATGACTTGTGCCTTCGGGATTTGTCTTAAGATTTCTAGAGCATTTCTCCAGGAACGATAGACCAGGAAAAGAGTGATGTCCTTTTTGTGTTGACTTCTTAAAGCTGGACAGTAGATGGCCAACCTGCCATTGGCATTATTCCTTTACAAAAGCATTTGTGAACATCTAGGAAAAAGTGTATACATAGGATTCTTCAGTAACCTCCTAATATTGATTATACTAGCAACTAAAGAAGGTTCTCATAGAAGACTTCCTAAATAACCTCTTTCCACCAGGTATATTGAACAAATGAATGAAACTGAAAATGTTTTAAAATGTACACATATCAATTAATGTGCTATAGTTATATATTTAGAATATTTTCTGTGCATTGTTTACATAAGAATAATTTCAATGTGATACCTCAGATAGGGCACCTGACAACTCATACTAATATGTTGTGTGCAGAAACCATAAACTCTCATGGCGTGGGGAGAAGTCAAGAAACTAAAAATTAAAATTATTCTTGGATCGATTTATTTAGAGAGACTTTGAGTATTTGAGTGGAGTCTGGGTTCATAAACTCTGTTCTGAAAGACTGCCCAGAATAATTTTGGTTCCATTTCAAATCAAATATGGCAAGTATTTCAAGTATTTGAAACTGACCTTTTTTTTTTTTTTTTTTTCCAGCTGTTCACACAAAGTGATGTTAGTCTGGCAAAAAATAATGAACTTTTGAGATATTTGTCTTTTGGGATTGCAATTATATAAGAGAGCATCACAATTTAAGCATCTTAGAATGCTTTTCTGACATGTGATGAGTTTCAGATAGTAGCTGAGATTTGCGGTTAGTTCACATCTCCAGTATATCATGAAGGTCCTTTTTTATATGTACATTGTATCAAACATTTTCATTTGTAACTGAACATATGAAGTATCCATTTCCTTCTTAGCTCAACATTCTTTAATCTTGTTTTATAAGAAATAGAAACATAACTGAAAAGAAGATTGAGTTATGTTACGGGCAGGCAGGAAGCCCTTATTTGCATATAGGAAAATACCAAAGACATTCCTATTTGTTCATCATAGAATCAAAGAATGATTTAGGTTGGAAAAGATCCTCAGATCATTGAGTCCAACCATAAACTTAATATTGCCAAATTTGCTGCAAAACTATGTCTCTAAGTGCTACATCTACATATTTAGGGATGGTGACTCAACTACATCCCTGGACAGCCTGTTTCAGTGTTTGATAACCTTTTTTGCAGAAATTTTTCCTAATATGCACCTTAAACCTCCCCTGGAACAGCCTGAGGCCATTTCCTATCTCATCCTATCTCATCCTATATACATATTTGGAAGAGATTTGAATAATTATTTGTGCATATACAGACTTCAAAATTATTCCTTCAAAATAATGAAGGAGTCTCACACTGGCCAGTGAAAATAATTATGTAAATATTGTTAATGATTAAGTCATAGTTTATTCAGTACCATGAATAAATCAATTACATTTCATAGCTTTTTCCAGCTGCCCTTGTATTAATGAATAATTAATGTAAGCAACACCAACAACAATGACAAAAACAGCAAACAAAGACAAACCCATAATATATGTTGGTTAACTCCTGAAAAGGTTAAGAACATCAAATTTTCAAATATCATGACCTGACTTTAATGACCCAGCAACAGGCTGACATTTGCAGTATCGTTTTTATGTAATAACACATCACATGAAAAGATCAGCAAGTACAACGTAACTACTTATCTCAAAGGAGAAAAATAAGTAATAATAGTACAAGAGAGGTTAATAAGAGGTACAGGTCCAGCCTGGTTTTTATCAGTCTCTTTAGAAAATGAAGTGGGAATTGCTGTCAATTTGATTGGAAAACAGAGAGGAGAAATAGATACATATGGGAAGCAACAGTCAGAATGGAAAGGACTGGTCTGTGTGAAGGTTGTTTGCAAGGTTACCTCCTCTGACGCAATGGAAAGCTAGAATTTGCATCTCAAAGCTTTGTTCCTTTCTCAACATAGTGTCACATAAATTGTCCGCCCTGGGGTTTTAATTTCACAGATGTCTAAGCTCATTTAGAAATTAAAGTGCAATAATCTGTGATCCACACTGTATCTCATCATTCTGGGTTTTCTCAGCAAATGCTACATGGTGATTGTTTTGTTTACACACTAAAATTGTACTCAAAGTTAGGGTTGGGGTTTTTTTGTTTAGTACATCTGTGCATTTATGTAAAGGTTAGAACATTGTCTGGTTTTTCTTTAAAGTTTCTAGCTTATTTTTGTGTATGAACTTCTCAATATTTTATTTTTTTATTCTTATAATCCGTGGTCTTTTGTAATACCCAGTAAGCACAGCTGAATGACAGATGTTTTGTAAAGATTTTAATTATCTCCCTTTTTTTATATTATCCTCTAAAGTAATGGCTCTCAGTGAAGAAAAAAAAAAAATTGTTCAGAAGGGTTTTCAACAGTTTAATTGTAGTGTGACTCCTAGTAAAACAGTGCATTAATATTTTACTAGAGGAAATTAGTTGATTAATTTTAGCTGAATGTTTTGTGTTTGGATTTACCTAAAAATATAAACTTCCTTATTCAGAACACGATTGACAGGACTGAAGATCAAAACAAGCAAGCAATTCATCAGTAAATCTTCAGCCCAGGTTAGCATGTACGAATGTGGTTGCAACCTTCCAACATTAGGAGGAGCTGAGAAAAAGGACTTTGTATGTCTTGTAGTCTTTGTTTGTAGGTGTAGTAGTTCCAAAAAGTCCAAGGAAATAAATATATTTTGGAGATTTCATTTGAATCTCTTGATTTTGTCTTTGCAGATAAAGTGCAGCAGTTCTGAAGTTCCAGAAACTGTCCTGCCAGACACGTTCCCTGCTACTTTAAAGCTAGTGTTCAGTTTGACAAAACCTCTCTCTTGCAGCTGTAGCAACATTTCATGGAGTAGACAAGATTTCTCCAGTAATCTGTCTATCATTTAAATTTCATAACCTGAAATTTCATGCCAAATCCATAGTACAGGTTGAGGAACTCCATTATAGTGCTCAGTTGCCAAGCCTCAGTTTCTAAGGGCACGTGTTATAGATTCCTGTATTGTAGAGTTGCACAAACAGAACTGATAATTGTATCACTCCAGCTCACCCTCTAATGTTTTCTTAGACACCAAAGGTCCTTGACATATCTTCATATAGTCTTAAAAATAGTAGAAAACAAAATATCACCATTAGCTATGAGCAGCCCCATTTAAACTGGGTCTATTTGAATTAATTTCCTTTTTTATCTCCTGCATATATTGTTTGTTGATGGCCAGCCAGACCACCTTATTAGATTAAGATAATTGCATTAAAATACAATACTGATTCAAAGTAATAGTGAGAAGCATTTGCTGCTGATTTAGAGTTAAATTAAAAAAGCAAGGAAGAGGTGAAAAAGAAAAAAGGAATTTCTAACTGTAATTTTTATAGCTTTGTTATTGCTATTCTTAAGTTTACAGTTTAACTTAATAAAAAAATCTTTTCTTAAAATGAAAAATGTGCAGTAATTATACAACTTATGGTATGATTATCATAAAATACGTCATATCAGAGGCAAATTGTCCCCAAGCCAGCTTATTAAGACACCACATGATTTCCCCAGTATAGAGACCTGGAAGTTCTGCGGTTTCAGTCCCTACAACGTAGCTGCAGGCAGGGTAAGAGAGTGAAGAGAGAAGCAGTCCTATACCCTTTATGGTTAGTATTTTCAAAGCAGTATCTAACTACCACTGAGAGTGGTATTCATCTCTCAGATGAACGGCAGTCATCTGTATCTGATTTAATTACCCTTGAATATCTTTGCTAAGGAAAGAAATAGTCATTCCCAAGGTACACCTTATTCCTATATAGATATACAGGGCTAAAATCAGTTGTCTAAATTCAAGGACTTAGAGTCATGTGAGGTGCGCTAAGACATCCAAAACTTGGGGACTGACAGATGTTTGAAACTGCGTTCCTGACATTTGAAAAAGCAACTGAGATATAAAAGGTTCTGCAATAGATCTTTGCTTTTCTGGGACATCAGATGAAGGCCATGTAGGATATTCTAGATCACTTCAGATGTCAATGAACATGTTTAGGCAATTTAATTGAGTCCCGGGAACTGAGATGAATCATTTCCTAGATGAGTCCATTTCTCTCCATTGTCTGTAGAAAGAATCTTCAGAGTTAGCTCGAGCGTATACTTGCTGAGATTAATACTTCTCAGAAGCTGCAGAATGGCCTTCCTTAACCATGTTTGACTTAGCATTAGCCTGGAGTATGCATCTCCCCAGTTATAGGCTTTGTGTTCCTCAGAGTTACCTTTGCATTGGTTCCTGACAGTTTATCTGGACTATAGGAGTACCAGTGGCTGGAGTACAACAGGAACCAAGTATTAGAAAACTTTTGTAGTTGTAAATTGGTGATAATGGCCATTCAGCAGGATAGTAACAAAACAGGGCTAGAAAATAGCAATCTTATTCAATGTAAAAATAATGCATGACGCCCCAATCTGATAATAACTTCATTAAAAACATTTTGAATACCTCTTTTTTTCCTTGACTATACTGGGGGCTGTAAGATTCCTTAGAGCACAGTATTCTGTGCTTTTAATAAACATTGCAGCAATGGCTGCTGCAAGATGTAACACTCTGAACTGCACTGGAATTAGTGAAAGAAAAGGGTCTCTTGCTGCTGTAAGAAATGAGCTTAACTTACTGCAGAATCCTCCTACCAACTGAAGGATCATTCTTCTCTTTTCCTCCAAAAGATTTATTGCATTTGAAGACAGGAGGTTCTCTAGGCATTAATGAAATATTGAGTAGTATTTTTGTGTACTTTGGATTTCTCATTTATACTGAGTATAACAGTGAATCCTACAGTAAACCGAGCCATACAAAAATAGAAAGATAGGATTGCATGTATAGCGTAGCAGAGTACTTGGAATGTGCTTCCGTTCTCATTGATGTCAGCAAGAACGAGATAAAGATACAACGCAGCATGTTTGAATATATGTATTTATATGTTTTATTCAATAAATGAATCAACAGAAACTACTGCAACAGAAATGTACATCTTATGGCACAGAGGTTAAAAAAGAGGCATTCACTTTATGTAGCTGATGGTTGAAGGAAGACAACTAGGCTGCTTATGGGGCAGAATAAAGACTTTTTTTCTTATTTGTGAAAGGTTACTAAAATAGATGTGAAACAATTCTTTCGAAAACATACAAATATATGTATATGTTTAGGTATAGACTTATAGGGTCATAGAAGGGTTTGGCCTGGATGGCACCTTAAACATCATCCAGTTCCAAACCCCTGCCATGGGCAGGGACACTTCCTACCAGACCAGGCTGCTCAAGACCCCATCCAACCTGGCCTTGAACACTTCCAGGGATGGGGCATCCACAGCTTCCCTGGGCAACCTGTGCCAGTGCCTCACCACCCACATCTTGAATAATTTCTTCCTAACGTCTAATCTAAATCTTCCCGCTTCTAGTTTAAAGCCATTCCCCCTTGAACTATCACTACTTACCCCTGTAAAAAGTCCCTCCTCAGCTTCCCTGTGGCCCCTTCAGGTACTGGAAGGTTGCTATGAGGTCCCCCCAGAGCCTTATCTTCTCTAGGCTGAACCACCCTAACTCTCTCAGCTTGTCCTCACAGCAGAGGTGCTCCAGTCCTTTGATCATCTTTGTAGTCCTCTGAATCCATTCCAACAGTTCCACAGCCTTATGTTGAGGATTCCAGAACTGGACACAATACTCCAGGGGAGGTCTCACAGGAGTAGAATAGAGGGTAAGAATCACCTTCCTCAAGCTGCTGGCAATGCTTCTTTTGATGCAGCCCAAGACACAGTTGGCCTTCTGGGCTACAAGCTCATATTGCTGGCTCACTTTACCAGCCAGCACCCTTAAGTTCTCCTTCACAGGACTACTCTCATTCACATCGTCCCCCATTCTGTATTGAAACCATGGATTGCCCCAACCAATTTGAAAGGACCTTGCACTTGGCCTTGTTGAACCTCATGAGGTTTACACAGGCCCACTTCTCCAGCTTGTCCAGGTCCCTCTGACATCCTGACTTTCTGGTGTGACCATTGCCCAACTCAGCTTGGTGTTATATATATGTGCTCTATATATATTCTTCACGACTAGATTACTAGCATAGCGTTTCTCCACATCTGCAACAGATTAAACCTTCATATAATAATGAAGACTTTCTCTTTAAGTATTCCTCTGTACTAGTGTGTATGCGTGTACAGTGTATATACGTTCCCCTGTATATACAATGTATGTACCCACACACAAAATCCCATATAGATCCCAACAGCATGGCAAGTGTTTCCCAGTTTGTTAACAGGAGTTCCTCATTAGCAAGGAAAACAAGCATTTAAAATGTTAATTATAATTATCTCCATACTTCCTTATACTTCACTTATTCTTAGGACCCAGATTTAAATTAACAAATAGTACAAAAAATTTCTCCAAGTACATCATGCATGTTGGCAATATTCCTTTCTTTTCTCTTTACACACAGTAATAGAGGTCTCTGCAAAAGACAGAATTTAAAAGATGCTTCTCAGTACTTTAAAGACATCTATTGCATGATAGACTTAAGTTTAGCTTAATCAACGTTTGATGCAATGGAAATCTCTTGACAGAAGTTGATATGCTTAGAAATAAGTCTCTGATGCTTCCTGATGTATTCACAGAAAGGTGAAATTTGTGGTGATTATCCACACCTCTGAAATGTGTCTCATTGGATTAACAGCTATAATTAACATTCACCGTTATGGAAGTCAGCTTAATAATATTACATTTTCTACACAGATAATCTACACAGATAATATTGTTAACAATAGTAATATTTTATTCCATGAGCAAAAATAAAGAAAATACAATTATTGTGTAGAATAGCATTTACTGCACTTAATTTACCACTGATTTAAAAAGCTAGGCTTTTCTATCATTCTGAAAGGTTTTACTGATCTGAATTATTTGTATAAGCACATGTATTTTCCCCAACACCACCCATGAAATGTTAAGGAAACTATTTCAAAGAGATACTTCCTATGCCAAAGAGACAAAAGAAGTAGGGACAATCAGAGTAAATTTCAGTAACCAAATCTGGATGTGTATACTTCATATTATTTTAGCTAACAAAAGAAACTCCAGACATGACAAATTTCAAGTAATGACTACCAAAGAGCATAGGTCAAATGCCTATGTAGCACATTGAAAAAGCTTACAACGATATAACATTATATGACCATGGTGTAGACTCAGTCTTATTGAATTGTGTCTCATTAAGACAATTTGAAAATAAAGATCTATAGATTTTGTGGCTTATATATGCAAATACTAATTTGGTTTTTGCTTGATTTACTTTAATTTTAGAACCAGAAAGCTGTTTGCTTAACTGAAAAGGGTTAAGAAGCTTCCCAACAGACACACACTGCTGTCTTAGAACTGCTCCATTAAGAAGGTGACCGGTAGAGCAACAACTCCTTTTTGTGTTGCACTGTTAGCGATAATGGTTCATAGTCTCTACTCATTATTTCTATGTTGCTACACTAAATGAGTCAAAGTTCAGGCCAAGGCATTGTCACTTGTCCATGATACTGAATTGCTGTTATGGGAATGGCATAATTTTGACCTGAAACAATTAATACTTGTTAGCACAAATGCAAGGTATGTGTGAATAAGACATTTACACGTAAGCATTTTGGGGAGAAGGGAGGAGAATTGCACTGAGTATAGGTGAGCTGTGCCAAACCAGCTGCATATCACAATTGGTCTCTGTTTATTTAGTTCCAAACAAGTAGGAAATCAGTTAGGGACACTGGGAGCAGCCAAATACTATCTTATGTTCCACTCATGATGCTTTCTTTGGGTTCATATATTCAACACCAATAATGGAAGATTGTATCACGACTTTTTGTTTATCTAGTAGCATTTGACTCCCAAATTATGGTCAGTTACTAATCAGTTGTTCTTGTAAGAACATTGATATTTATCTTAAATACATTTTTGCCTTTCTTTTTTTATACACTAATCTCTTTTATAGAAAAGAATTATTTTTATGTCTTTTACCTGACTAAAGAAGTCAAATTCATTTTGTCTCTTTGCGTAAGTTCTTTAATTCCTTCCTCCGTGAAGTACCTTTTCTGTACTGTCTGATATGAAATAGTAACGTTTTTATTTAAAAATGTAATTTTACAAAAGCCTTGTGGAACTATACTAAAAATACTTTCCATGAGGCATCCAGAATACTTACTATTCTCCACCACTACCTTTATTTGACTGTTCATAGTAATCTTGCAGTTAGCTAATACACGCAGTATTTCTTTGTTGTTTCTTTTCAGTCCCTAAGTATTCAGTCTATACCATTTATGATTTTAATTCAGTTACTGTTATTCAGTCTACAGAAATATTCGGTTATTCCTGTGAGATATTCCAGTCCTTCTCCATACTGATGAGAACGTCATCAGCCAGTCTCATGAGTGCAGTCTTGGTCTGTGTGCCAAGATCATTTAATCAAAGATGTTTAATGTCTTCAATCCTAAGAATGATTGCTCAGAAACTTCTCCTGTGGCCAAAGCTTTGCATAGGTCGGGTACCCAATTTTCTTCTTGTTGTGTTATCTATTGTTTAGACATATCAGATGAAAAGAAGAAGAAAACTGGCATGTAGTCATATTACAAATAAACCAGCAAAGATGGATTTTTATTTAAATCCAAGTATAGAATGAAAATTTGAAGCTATAGTAAGGATGTACATTAAAGAACAATTTTCAACATCACAGCTTCATTGTATCACAGAGGTGAAAATCAGAGAAATGCTTAAGCTTTATGTGTATGCATTTCTACCTGTCTTGTCCAAGCACGAGAGAGGAAGAGAAATTCAGATACACACCACTTAATTGCTATCACAGATATGTTGTGCTTTTATTACGCTTACAAAGAGCCAGTATTAGCTACAGTCATTTTAATTTAAAAAAAAAAATCTTGGTTTTTTCCAGAGTTCCCATTAAACTGGTTTGTATTTAAGTCTATACAATGGCAATGCTTCATAAACCTTTGAAATTTTTGATTCATATTGGACACCTTGCCTAAGCATTTCCTAAAAGAAAGGTGAATAATATCTGTTATGGTACTTCTAATTTAATCTGTCTTTTGAGGTACTTTCATGAAAATGCTATTAGAAAATATTTTCTATAGGTTTTCCTCATCTATCACTTCTCATCCCTAATATATCTTTATCATATTGTATAAACAATGAGCAACTGTTTGTTTATTTGTTAAAATATTTCAGTTTGGCCCCTTTTTTTTTTTTTTTGTTAACAATACAAAGGCCAGACTATTTGTCACTTTCCAGGGGAGTCTTTGAAAGATTTTGACATAAATGCCATTTAGCTCAGTGGGCTTCCCACTATTTAGCTTTTCTAACACATCCTGTATTGTTGTGTTTGCAGGTCAGATATTGTACCATTGCACTGTGCTTTTTTGCCTACAAATTTATTGATCTCTGTTTAATATAACAGCTACCACATAAGGATATATCTTTAGTACACAAGCTATGTAAACATCAGCACCAAAAAACAGCTGTCTTGAAAGAGTAAAGCTTAAGTAGCTGTTATGAAATAAGATATTTGGTTTAATGTTTAACACTTTAGCTGAAACTCTAAAAATGCCCATGCTCTGTGAATGAAAAAGATTTATGGAGTGCTTAATCATACTGAATTGGAAAATATTTCTTTCTCTCTTCTCTGTAAGGCATTTCGGGACCCCCTGGAACACCAATGTTCATCAAGGTGCATTTAGATTGCACATTAAAGTTACCATATGGAAAAACTCAGCTCTCAAGATCTGTGTGAACAGCTTGTGTTACTCATCTCATTAGAAGGAAACAACTCCAAGATGGCTCAGTTGTGAAAATGCTAGTGCTTCAAGACCAGAGACAAAGGATTAGTTTTAGATTATGGTTTCAGGAACACTTAAAGTAAAATCTGAATGTCACTGCTCGATTCTTGCTTTCACTCGTTAATTTTAATGCCTTCATAATACTCAATAGCCTAAATAGTAGGGTTAGGCTTTGTATTTTCTATAATTTGGAACCCATTAGTGTAATACACTGGTAATCAGACGTTCATGTCATATAACCATTTCTTTTTGCACCTCATGAGTGCATTCATATAAAATAACAGCCCAGCTGGAAATACATTCATTGTATATTCACATTAATCTCAGTAAAGTAAAAATATGATAAAGCAATCCTTGTGTGCATCCGTATGATATTTTTCATTTTCAGTGTTCAAAACATCCTGTTTTCTATATTTTCTCTTTCTTGACTCTCTTAGCACATGAATTCGTATATTTCTGCTATCCTTAAGAATGCTTACATGATGGTTTTGTTTCCTGTCAAATGTCAGTTATTTCATATATGTACCCTTGTAAATATCCAGGAAACTACCGACATGACAAATTGTAATAGCTGCCCTTTATTATCAGTTATTTCTAAATGACCATTTGGTAATGATGACTGTATGATTTCATATTCTCCTAGTACCACTTTAGAAGTTGCAGAAATTATACTGCTGTCAGGCATTGTTGACTATTGAAGACCCTTGACTTGCTTGACTTCAAGAATGATCAGTGAATTTAGGAATGAGTGAACTTCTAAGCTAGTGCATGATAGGAATATATATAGGCTTTTTTCATTGTATTTACAGCTCACTCATTAAAACCTTTGAAGACTTTTTTTGTTATTAAAATTTACAATGATATTTACAGAAAGCATAAATTGAAGATCTTTTCTTGTTTAATATTAGCACATCTTTTACTGTTGCTTTCTGGTACAGAAGAAATTATGATGAAATTGACTATCTGTCAGCTTAATAAATATTAATATATTAGATGCTGCCAAACATCACCCTACATGATCCATCTTTAAAGGTAAAGTTGCCTTGTACGAAGGTAATAATTTATTTATTGTTCATGAATCCTTTCATCTTTGGAGAAGAATCATTATATAAACATTGAACACATTCATGAATTGATAAAAAAGTGCTGTGTGTTCTCTGCTTACAAGTTTAAACTGTTGAAATCCATAAAGTTGCTAGGAACATAGTAAAGCAATATTTTTTTAATTTTCTCTAGTGACCGATACTTTTTAATATTTTTCAGCATGGAATGATTCAATCCCATTAAATGGGTCTATGGAGACATCTAATGAGGCATTTAAGTGTATTCTTTAATAAATATATTTAACATCTTTAGATTTGCCCTCATGTAAAAGTGGTCTGAAATCTAACAGGGATCAACATTACTCAGTTGTCAGTATACTAATACTTTCAAGACAGACTCAGTTATAAATTCTCAACATTTTGGAACAGTTTCAGAAAAAAAATCTTTATTAGGCCTTCAAATTGAATGCAAACCAAACGTATTCCAGATTCCAAAAGGTAAGATTCCTTAACCTTTGCTCTCCCTTTAGGTCTGATGAAGTCAAAATGATAGAAGAAGAAAGACTATGGCAGAAGGCGTTTCTGATATGCTTTGTAATTTAATTTTTCAAGGACCTTCATTAATCCCTATCAGAATTAATACTAAAAAAACATAATCCAGAGAGACAGAAACAAACTCCAAATTGGAATATAACAGCATTGTTGCCTTTGGCCAGCAGTCTTTAAATAACATTTCCTGCAAGTATTCTAGTTTATATTTCTTATTTTGTATTAAATATACAGTATTGGTATTCCAGGATAAATGCAAACATATGCAAAATCGTTTGAGAAGAATGAAAAATCTGATTTGTCCTTTCTGAGATCAGTTGAGTTATTTGCATGCATTTACTTGTTTTGGCCAAATAATTATAAACTGTCAACATCTTTCCACAGAAAACACATCAATATTCCTTTTTTTTCTGCTCACTGAATGCAGTAATCTCACTTACCTGGTTTCAAATCCATCTTAGTTTTCAAGTGCAGCTCAGTTTATCCTAAAATGTTTATTAACAGGCCACTGATACTGCCTAGTAAAGAATAAGCTCATTAAAACTTGTGTTGCAAGAGAAAAAAGTGTTATCAAATGAAACTTTTCTTACTATAGAATTCTGTAAGATAAATTGAATCATTTTTTCATAAGTTTCAGAACATTTAAGAATACTTTGGGTTGGAAGTTTGAAGAATTTTTTTAAAAAAACTTCTTCTATAAAGTAATTAATGTTTAAGATTTTTTCTTAAAAAACAATGTTCCTTAAAGTCCAATTTTATAACCAAATAGGTCCTTCTCACAATTAAGAGATATTTTATCACCACGGCAGGAATATCTTCGGAATAGCCACCACCAGCCACCTTAGAAAGAATCAGTTACACTACAACTGGGTCTCAAATCTTTTTCTTTTAATGGCTTGTGCCTCCTCTGGACCAAAAATGAACAGATAAAAGATTACTTTCACCCCCACACACAAGCTAGAAGGGTTCAGCAGCTGCAGAGTAGCCCGTGCCTTTGGAATCTGTTAGAATAATATTAACAATATCCAGCACAGAAGAGTAAGCTGCCAAATCTAGTTTATTAGAAATTGTGAGGATGGTGACAGAAGTGTTTGCAGCTCACCTCCAGGGACCTGAGTCAGCAAATCATATATAACCCTTATTCCTTGCCTTAGTGTAAGCATTTGAGCCCTTTTACAGGAGGAGAAAACTGTTCTATTTTAAAACAGACTCTCAAAAGTGTAGGTGAGGTAGGCAGTGCTGGAAACACCCTCGTGTGCACAGCAGGCACTGGAGACACAAGAGATCAGAGGTTCAAAAGCCACTTCTTCCAGCTCTCAGGAGAACGTGCTTGCTTCACTCTTTTGCCCTTCCTATTCTGTCTTCGTTAGTTTTAACAAGACTTTCCTGCCAGGCCAAGGAAATTCAGCATTTTCCAACCAGAAGTATATTTGCCAGGTATTCCCAGCCAGGTCTTTATTACAATGTTGTTTGTACTGCTCACTGTCTATTTTTCTTTATGTAAGAAATAAGATTGCACTATTCACAACAGAGCTTAAACTGCAAGTGTTTCATAAAACCTTGATTTTCATGTCATACTTAGAGCTTATTAAATGCCAAAATATATGATTTAGTAATTTCTTAATGTTTTTAGAGGTTTTTTTCCTGGTTACTGCAGTAAAAATAAATGTTCCACAGAAATATAATTAGGTAGACTTTTTCCTGTAATCATTGCTCACTGAACTTCATAGTTTATCAGCATGTGAAAAAAAAATACTGTTAAAAATTTGGCTATGATATATTATTTTGACCGATTTAAACATAGTTTCTGACTTTCTATAGGTGAATTTAGACTGCAGAAGTGTGAGAAAGAAAACACATGACAATTAATCCTTCATTTACCAATGAAAAATTGGTATTGATTTAATTTTACTTCAATATTCCATCAATCTACTTTTCTACTCTTCATACAATCATACTGTACTGCAAATTCATGTGTTATTTTTTATTCATATATCTTTCATCTTACTCTACATGGCCTTACTATAGCTTCACAGTATTTCTATCAGGACTTCAAAAATTTAAAAGTTTAATTTCTTTTGATCTTATTATGTTCCTATACTGACTGTTTTTAAAATCAGTATTAAACTTTATTATAGTTTTCTTTCAATTAAGCAAAACATCACTTTCATGAATTGTTTACTTCTGCTTGCAGATAACTTTACCTTGCCAGAAAGAGCAAAAATAAGGCTTGTAATGGAGACCCAGAAATTCAACTGAAATCCTCAGATTTTGGATATTGTTTAAGTTCATGGAATATTACTTCAAGCTGAATAGTTGTGGAAGAGTGGTGGAGGAGAACATTTCTCATTTTTTAGTTTGGAGACAGAAAATATCAAACTGAGGGGGGAAAAAGTATGTTTGTGTGAGAGAAACGGAACATAGAGAGTTAAAAAAGGTTTTAAAAAATAAACGAGTTTAAATGGTAATTCAGAGTAAATTGTTCTAGCAAAATCTGGAGTAGTGGTACATTTATAAACTGTTTCATTTTGTTTTCTTTAAATAGCAACTTTAAAAACCAAGCCCATTATATAGAAGATTTTCCTAAATATATGACATTAAAATATTTTTGGACAAAAACTTCCACTCAGTCTGAACTCTAACTAGATATTTTCAGCTTGCCAGCTATATGACTGATAAATGTTTCTTCTTAAAGCCTTTCTTGCATTTTTGGTGTTTAATTGAGTTTTACTTTATGATCAAATAATGAAATAACACATCAAATGTGGGGAAAAGAATGGCAAAGCTTCTTACGTCGGATTTTTTTTTGTGTGAGATGTAGTACCCCATGAGTTAAGACCAAATACATAGTAAATAATGTCAAGACCTTGTTTCCTCAGTTAAAATTGCAAAATATCCATTAAACATACTCTTAAATTTTCATTGTAGATAGATGAGTTTCTCTTTCATTTACCAATCTTTCCACATCTTCACAGGCATTGTAACAATTGCCAGTGTCCCACGTAAAACTATTTAAAGACTTTCCTTGTTTTTCTACTTTTTGAAGCCCCTGGAACCCATATAAGTCTATAGTGCTTGTTTAGCCTTAACATGATCACTTTCTCATGTTTGGAACACATTTACTTGCAAAATGAGATATTAGGGATTACCCTTTCTACGATGAATATCCATATGTGAAAAAGTGATCCTAGCTGTCTCTTGGTTCTGCTGCCTGACCCAGAGAAGCACATCGCTTCATTTTACTTACGCTATCAGTTTTTCTCACATCAATTTGAGATACACTTGTTCTCCAGCATGGGAAACCGCATAGTTTTCATCCCAATCTAATTAGCTGTATTCTGCTCTTCAGAAGAAAAGTGTTCCTCCAAGATAAGACTACATACAGTGAATGAACTTGATTACACCTAGATTAGAGTTAGGACCATTTAGACTTTTCTTTGCTGGAACTCAAAGCAATTTCTTACAGACAAGAGGCAAGCCTGATAATGCCACAGTATTACTTTCCTTCTCCAAACTGCTAACAGGAATAGAGCTTTTAAAGAACTTCTTTTCTAATAGAGTGAACAATTTAGCATGGGCTTTTTTTCTATAGTAAAGGAAATTTTATTGCCACGCAAACCCCACAAATACATATATTGGTTTAAATATGAGAAATCACTAAGAATATTATGTGTTTTATGGTACATTTTGGTTGACCTGAATCTCTGTAGATATGCTTTCTGGAATACAGGCAAATTTTGTGTATGTGGTTTTCCTAGCTAACTTTCCTGCTTTAGTATTTCCTCCATATTACTATGTAACATAATAATTGTACTGCATGTGTTGGTTTAGTTATTGAAAAGACTGTGGAAATATACTCTTTACTTGAACAGATTTTTTTTTCCTCATAAGTATTTTATTAGAGTTGTAATGAATTCCAGCTTAAATGCTCTAAGAAGCTTTTACTTATATATTGACCCTTGACACACACAAAATCACATTGCCTTGAATCTCTCTTTAATCAGAATAGAGGTCTCATCCAGTCATTAGCCAAGTAATTACATGTGATGAGCAGCCAGATTAGCCTGAAGCCAGTGCATTAGACAGACAGATGCTCTTAAAAGTTTAGCTGTCGTCAAAGGACTAGTTTCTCTAGAGACTGCCACTCACACACACAGACATCTCACACAGGTCAAAACTGGTTTTAAATGTTGAGTCTGAAGTGGGAAATCTAAGTTGTGAGATGCTTGTTCTACTTGTTTACATGAAGAAAAAACAAAATCTGGTTCCTTTAAATCCTGTCTCCCCTGTACACTGTAAAGCTAAATTTGCATTTAGGTCCCAGCCACTACTTCATTCTATTTACTTGACAAACAACTCTTTAAGTACTTGGATCAGAACACATCTACCTCATTGGCCCGAAAGCTTCCCAGAAACCAAATCCCAAACACTACTTAGAGTGCAGATCTAACTCAATCATCTTCAGTCCAGGTTAAGGATGACCAGTGAACCACCAAGATGTTTGCTATGGTAATTATAGCAGACACACTGTGACAAGAGTCCAAGTCTCGAGTTGCTGGAATATGTGGCCTCACCAGGGCTGAGTAGAGGGGCACAATCACATCAGCACTGGTGAGGACGCACCTCGAGTGCTGGGTTCAGTTTTGGGTCCTACACTACAAGAAGGACATCAAGGTGTTGGAGCTTGTGCAGAGAAAGGCAACGAGGCTGGTGAGGGGCTGGAGAATGAGCCCCATGAGGACAGACTGAGGAAATTAGGGTTGTCTAGTTTAGAGAAGAAGAGGCTGAGGGGCGACCTCATCACTGTTAACAACTACCTGAAAGGAGGCAGTGACAGGGTGGGTGCTGGGCTCTTCTNGATAAACACAAATAAAGACTGGCTGAAATCAACAAGTTCCTTCTCCTAGGATAGTGTGGTTATTATTAAGTAGTATTTTTAGTAGTATTATTATTTCATTAAAGCTGTAGTTTTAGTTTTCAAGTCGGAAATCCTTTTCATAGAATCGTAGAATCATTAGTTTGGAAAAACACCCACCCCATCACAACCTCCTTTCAGGCACCTGTAGATAGTGAAGAGGTCTCCCTTTAATTTCATCCTCCCTAAGCCAAACAACTCTGCTTCCCTCAGTCGCTCCTCGCAAGGCTTATTCTCCAGCACCCTCACCAGCCTCATTGCCCTTCTCTGCACGCTATCCAGCATCTCTCAGTTTCCTTTTCCCTTTTCCTAGGGGTGAGGAAGGAAGAGAAGTGCATGGCTTTAGCTGCCAAAATTAGTGACGTCAGGGATAAACTGTGACATACGTCCACCATTCCAAAGAGCAAAGAATGGAATCCCACTTTTGTGCATTTCCTTGTTACAAGCCACAAATCCTTTTTGATTACTCTCCTTCTGGTCTCATGCTGGCTATATCAATAAAAAACATTGCAAGCACCCCATGGTAGGAGTCTCTTCAGAGCTCCATTTTATCTTTGTGAGGTTAAGGACAACCCGGTGGCCACTTCTAGAGTGACAGTGTTGTGTAAATATTGTGGAGAGAGAAGACTGCTGTTCTCTCCTCTCTCTAAAGGAACCAGTCCTTGTTTATTGGTTTCTAACCCTCAATTAGAGATTTTAATCTTGAGTAAAGACAGAATATTTTTACTACTGCTTATAGGGTTAATAGGTAGAAGGAGATTCCTGACTTAAATTGATTGTGTTGTCATCTAGAAATCTTATGAAAAGGTTAGTTCTTTTTACTGATTGCACAGAAAATTTTGCCAGCAAGATTTATTATGCTCTGAAGGGACAATGTCTGTAATTTAGGCACATTATTAGTGAAGTTACACTCTTGAGTTGCTGACAGTAAATCTGGGCATGTGTGAGGCCATGCTCTTTGCTCTTATCTTTAATGATAGCTTATTCTAGTGCACTGATTTATATTCCTATTTTATGCTTGTGTTTGCTAAAATCATTTGCAATGTTACATTCAGGTACTGCACTTCTGCTAGGAGAGGGTTGTTGAGAGGCAGAGAGGAACTTGTTCTGAAATATCTCATCTCTGCAAGTGTATAAGCTGTCTTAGTTCATATGAAGGCAAGGTTACTTACTGGTTTGAATGAATACACTTGTTTTGGTCCGGATACAGACTAGACTAGAAATACTTATATAGTCATTTACTTCCTCTAGGTTGAGAGTCTCACTAGCAGCAGAGAGGCACTAGATTCTCAGCCTCTCAGCTGTCATGACAGTAGGAGTGCTCTTTATCTGTTTCCCACATAAGTCAAACAAGGTAAACCTATATGCTCTTTTTGTAGTTGTTTTTTCCCTGACATAGGCTGTGACATTCAAATATACAGGTGTCAAATTTCCGCTGAGGTAGAATAAATGCAGCTGCAAAGTGGACTTTAACTCATAAGTTATAGGACTGGAGTTATGATTTTCTCCTGCTTTATTGTTACTAAAGTTTCAACCTTCTTTTGTACTAAAGCAATGTATTTTTAGATTCAAGATGTCATTCATATACTTAAACATTTTAGTTTGGATCAGGAATGCACACTTAAAACGTATCTCCTTATTACCCCAGATGGTGCTTTTTTTTTCCTCATGGTTCAACTCTCTTACAATGCACATACTGGACTCCTTTCAGAAGTTGTATTGGAATTGGAAGATACTCTTCAAGAACACACATAATGCACTCCAGCAGCTAGAAGGAGGACTGGGAAAACAAGCCCTGGTCCAAAATAATGTGTGCAATGTGAACTTTGGAAATAGTATCAGTTCCACTTATCTGCATTCCACAAGTGCCACTACTAACACCCTACAGTCTTTGCTAACATGGGTATTGCCTTAAAATATTTTTGTGGGATAATCTGCTAAACTGATAAAGCAAATATGACCTGGGGCAATCCTCAGTATTAGTAAAGACTGATTGATGGATGAATGGATTGAAAGCAGTTCTGTGGAGAAAAAATATTGGTAGATGAAAAACCAGACATAAGCCTACAATGTGCACTCACAGGCTAGAAGGCCAATCATATCCTGGTCTGCACCAAAAGAGGAATGTCCAGCAGGCCAAAGGAAGTGATTCTGCCCCTCTATGCCATTCCCTCAGTACAAGAAAAATATGGATTTGTTGGAGCAAGTCCAGCGGAGGGTCATGAAAAGGATCAGAGGGCTGGAACACCTCTCCTATGAAGAAAGGCTGTGAGAGATGCTTTTATTCAACCTGGAGAAGAGAAGGCTTCAGGGACACCTGATTGTGGCATTTCAGTATATATAGATGGCTTAAAAGAATGACATAGAAGGATATTTTCCCGGAGCTTGTAGTAGCAGGACAAGGGGTGACAGTTTTAAACTGAAAGAGAGTAGAATTAAGTAAGATCTAAAGAATAAATTTTTCACGATTTGGGTAGTGAGACACTAGAATGTCCAGAGAAGCTGCAGATGCTCCATCATTGGAAGTGTTCACGTTCAGGTTGGATGAGGTTTTGAGCAACCTGATCTAGTGGAAACTGTCCGTGCCCATGGCTGGGGCATGGAGCTAGATGATCTTTAAGGTCCCTTTCAAAACAAACCAATCTATGTTTCTCTGATTGTACAATTCTACAACCTTATATAAGAGAACATAAGACAGAATGTGTGGTCTTAAAAGCTACCTGACAATCATGACAGTTTAGGTTACAAAGAGTTCCATGCCCTCCTTGTTATCCTGCTAACAGTACCCAAGCTAATTGTTCTGTTATTACCTGAGTTAACACTAAGACAGTTACCCTCTCTACTATTGCAGTGTAGCTTGTACACTCAGAGTAAATATGCGGTAACACATGCTGATTTCGGGTGACCATTTTCTGTTTTGTTTTTAGTAGCCTAATACCATGTGAGCAACTGTGCAGTAAATGACACTTAAATCTCTTCTAGCAGATTACTAGTGACTGGAGATGGAAAGCAAATACGGTTTGTGGTCTTTGTTTTATCATCACACAGCTTACAATCCAATCCCAGCTAAATGATAACTACACACAAATAATACAATTTAAGAGAGCTAAGCACGGAGGACTGAAATCAGTGAATTATGCCTGTTTAAAGTATTTGTAGTTATCTTCAGGAGCTTCTGAAATAAGCTAGCAGGATTCTTATTTTCATGGCTTTTAAAATAGGAGAAAGAATCATGTACAGGAAAAAAACGTAAAAACCAGCTACTAAAGTACTCAAGTACCTATTTTTCTTTTACAGTTAGTAATTGTCCAATACTCACTGTAATTTTCTAGTTAATTACCTATTAAAACAGATAGATATTCTTGAAACTTCATTTTATCTTAGTTCCACTGTACTCTTTCAAATCAGCTTTTTCCCCATAATACTGTTTCCTAAGATGTATATTTCCATGAACACTCTGTTAAGTTCAATATTTGTTTAGGATTCTGATTTGTATTATTACACTAACATTTTAAAACTAACTATTATTCTTTATATTTCATGTCTGTATTTAGTAAGAAGTGAAAAATGGAGAATAATTTACTGATCAGGTATTCTATTCAGATCAGAGTTGGAACGGAAGTCTGAAAGCTAGTGGAAAGAATGCCTCTTATTTCAAAAGAACATTTATTTAGTTACATTTATTTACCGGGAAATACAGATGATATTTTAAAACACCATTATTGTATTTTTTTTAACTACAGAAGAGCACCATATATTTGATAAGTGTTATTAATTCCAATTGCTATAGCATTTGTACTTTCTGCCCATTTTGCAAAATTGTAACTTAATCTGGTATTATTGTTTCTCTTCATAACACTTTTATGATGGTATGCAAGTCAGGGTTAATGTGCAGCAGGGAGATACTGCTCTGTCTTTCCACATTAGCTTCCTCCCACATAATCATGCACATTTTAAACAGGAAAATGAAACTGTGATTTCAGAGAAACTGCAACTAATAAATCTGAACTTACTACACAAATAAATAGATAGACGTAATATTGGAGAGTTTTTAATGGTTGGTAGCACTCTTGTTTTTATTTTGGAGAAGTAAATATAATTTCTATACTGCTCTTTAACAAAATACAGCAAAGACACTAAGCCAAGACCAGAGCTCTCAGATCACTGCCTGATGAGCCCTTGAAGGAATTACCCAAAGCCTTGAGGAGGTGCAACTGCAACTTTGCGACTGCTAAGAAGGAGGAAGCACAAATATAATGATCTCATGGGAAAAGGCAAATTTATCTTGGAATATTTGGAGGGTCTTGTTGGATTGAACAAAAGTTATGGTGGGATGCTTAGGGAAAAGGCCAAAAGCAAGGTAAAGGAGCTGACAAAGGAGATTGAGGACAACAAATGTGAGAGGACAGGGATAAAAGTGTCCAGGTGCATGTAAGCAAACGATTGTTTTCTGGCCAAGCCCTGGACCTGATCACTACAGTTTATCTTCTTATTAAACTCTATTCCTAACTTTTGTCCTGTGCATCATGCTACCAAACATCAAACCTCGAGCCAGAGTAGCTGTTAGGTAGGCTAAGAGGTCTGGGCTGATATTATACTTTTATCAAAAGAGCAGTGAAACAACGTGTGCTTCTTGAGTGAGGTATCATTATCTCTTCAAAATAATTATGATAATTATCTGCTGGAAAGAAGAGTCTCAAAATTGTTTCTAAAGCTGATCAGTGATCAAAATGGTTGGTGGGGGGCTTTTTTGTATGTATACCTGAATTTTCAGCTACAATGAAGTCCTAACTTACCCCATTTTAATATCTATTGGAGAATCAGACCTCTTCAGTTTAGAGCTGTTTTATGACAATATCAGTTTCTTTTCTGCTCCCTCTAATTTCCTATCTTTTATAATATTAAAGTTCACAAAAGATACTGGTGCCTGGCTCTGCTTGTGAAAATTGTAAAATTAACTTACAACCTTATATTAAGTTCAACATATTGAATGTAGCTGGAGAAACAGAATACCAGGGAGTGGCATCACAACCAGAGCACAAGGGACAGAAGAGAGGGGTATTTCTGAAACAGTGGCTCACTAGTATTTAGTCTCTGAATTTGCAGATTGTGAAACTCAGTATGTGAAACTCAGTGCTATATTGTGACAGCTACGCTCTCCATTACAATTTCCGACTCCACTCTTCATTGAAAAAGTAGCATTATGGTCCTGACACTGCCAAGATGTCATCAAGTTTTTCAAGAGTGGAGACCTGAATTTTGGCTCTCCTCAGCCTAAATCAGGTGGAGTTGGTCAGAGCTGCCTCTGTATTTCTTGTTGAGTCCAAACTCTCTGTGTCCAGGAAGTTCAGATTCACATAGTCCTAGGGAACGCTCTGTGAGGTAACAAGTTGCTGCAGCTGGTAATTAGGACTTCTAGCTGTGCCCAGCAAAACAATGTTTTCACTGCCATTTCTTTGTCTATTTTACATCATTTTAATATTTAAGAAAAGATCAATCTATTAACCTCTAAAATAAATCAGAGTAGTGAATTTAGGACTGTGATCCCTGTTTGACAATTTTGGATAATATTAATGAAAAATAAAAAGATAAAATAGTACAAAGATAGAACAATTTAAATATTGCAATAATTAACAGTAGTATCTGGATGAATGATGATAACACATCTCATTAACATCCAGTAAACTTCAGCATAATGCTAGACTAAAGAATAAAGTACATCTTAAGCTGAAATCCAAAAGGGTTGAGTATATGTGATACATTATCAAGCACAGCAAGAGAAAGTTAGTAAGGTAAAAATAGTAATTGCTTTCTATGCAAAGAGACAGGCAATGAGTCATTTTCTAAGCTTTACGATTAAAGACAGTTTGCAAAATCACATTTCTTACTTCACTTGTACAGCTTGTCCTACCTGCCAGAATAAAATACCTAAGGAAAAACGTAAAAGATTCCATGAAGAAAACATTGATCTCAAGAATTGTCTTTGCTATTTCATTCCTTTTTCGTTGTGGTAACCTCAGGGTCTTTTTACACACATCAATGGATATTTCAAATCTTTAAGGTTAAAAAGAGCTTATCACCTCTACATTTTGGTTTTTAAAATGGTAATTTTGAATTGAATTGAAAACACTTTTTTGATACTGTGAAACAGTAGTGGTAAAAGGAACATTTCTTTTTTATAAAAACAACTTATCCTCTTTTAACGTTGAAGTACCTGATGAACATCACAGGCTGGATGTAGCCACAAAGATTATGATGGAAATCCCCTGTTTATAATCCTAAGCATGGTAAGAAAAAGAGAGAGAGGCTACCAGTCTATTTACCACCTTCCTTCCTCGTATTCCAAACTGCAAGAGTTCCCCTGGTTCTTTAGTCTCCCTGTGTTACAGGCACCACCAACAGAAGTAATCCTGAAAACTCTTTTCATGGCCCTTCCGTGGCACATTTCATTTGTCGGCTAATATCTTGTAGTACCCAAATAATGCCTTTAAATTGAAAGGGAGACAATTTAGTGGTAAGACACTGGAACAAGTTGTCCAGGGAAGCTGTGGATGCCCCCTCCCTGGAAGTGTTCAAGGCAAGGTTGGATGGTGTCTTGAGTAGCCTGGTCTGGTGGGAGGTGTCCCTGCCCATGGCAGGAGCATTAGAACTGGATGTTTGTTAAGGTCCCTTGTGTCCCAAACTATTCTGTGTTTCTATCATTGTATCATTCTCATTTTCTTGGCTGACAGTGCTTAATACTCTCAGTGCCCCACTTACAGGCACCCTGCCAAGCTCTTTAAACAAGCCATGAAATTGCTTAACTCCCACGTTCTTAAGACTAAGCATGAGGCTATGTGTGACTCAGCACAGATCACTGGTCTCATTTTCTTCCTGAACAGGAAACAGAAACAATGACAGTCCCTGATGAATTCCTGATGCACTCCTCCCAGCCAGGCTTCCTTCCTGCCATCATGAAGCACATAGCCACTGTCAAATGCAGTCCAAAGGCCTTTTTCAGGCCTTTTGGATTTTTATTTTGGTAACAGAAATTTACCATAACACAGCAATCTCTACAGTTGGCCGTTACGGGCACCCCTTTTCGTTAAAATGAAAATGCTGGCACACCATTTAGTGTCTGTGTAATTAGAAGAACAATACTTTGTAGCCTAGTCTCTTCAAAAACTGTATTTTTCTCGGGTCTGTAGGGCCATCCAAAGGACTGAGAAAAGGACCACTGAGATGATAAGCAAGGTACAGGTGAATGTGAGTGAATTATTTTCTGCTAGAGTTTTATATTTACGTGCAATGCCACTAGTCATTGCTTAAGGGAGCAGAACTATGAGAAGACAAAAAACAGATTGAGAAAATTATTTTTATGTACTATTCTTTTGTAAATTTGTTAGAGTTAGTCCTGGGAGTTTCTGTTGAGATTTAGCGAAACCATTTGCTGTGTGACACAGATTCCCTTATTGCACCCAGAGGAAAAATTACAGAGTCGTGTATTGTCTTTCAGTGGAATGAACAAGTTTGTGACAATGATGACAATTTAATAGAGTGCTGAGATCATGCACCTTTTACCAAATAAAGGTTGCATCTTACCTCTGATTTTTGTGAATAAAGAAAAAAACAGGAATGAGACAATAACAGGAATGCTTGGGAAGTTTAACACTTACCAAGTATTTGTTATAATTACTTGTTCCTAGAAAGTCATCTACTTATGAGGGAGAAGTATATTATCTGCAATTTAGTTATCCAATAGAAAGGATAGTGAGATCCTTTTTTAAAAAAATAAAAGGAATTATGTAGTCTTTCTTTGAAATCTGTAAACCTAATTTCAGAAACAGGGAAATATTGGAGTACCAGAACTTCTGTATGATCATTTATTTTTTTGTTTATTTAGGCATTGTGTGCATGGGCTCTGACATAATAATTAAGCAAAAAGTAATAAAGAGGAGGCAAAATACTTGAAGAAACTGTCTCTGTATTTTTAGTTCTAAACTGAAAATAAAGTTGAATTCATAGTAACACTAGAGTGCAAATACAAAAGGAACTCATCTTCCTAGAATAACACTAACATTTGCAATTTATTTTTACATTAACTGTTATAGAGTAGATTAACATTAAGGTCGAATATGAATTTCAACATATACCTAAATACAAGAAAAGAAAAAAGTATATAAAAATAATCATAAAACAGATGAATAAACAGTTTAGTTACAGACCATAGAGTTATTTTTATCTATATATTTATATACATAAATAAAAACATGTATATACATGTACATATATGTATATATGTGTACTATAAGACTTTAAGAATACAAGACACATTACAACATACTATTAATTTATTATAAAATGTAAGTTTGAAGTCAAATATTAAATTAATTCACAATTCTCTTTAATTATTGAAATATTCTGAAAGTTTACGAAGCAGAAGCAAAATAATTTTAGGGTTTTTTCTTAAATCAATTTTTAATTTTTTTAAAAAAATTAAGACAATAAGACAAAAAACTTTACATAAAATGTAATTTCAGCTTTTCATGTTTTCAGTCCTTATCAAAAGGAAACCCTCAAAAACCATGTGGAAATGTGGAGGATCCTGTGTATTGTTTGTCCTATATGCATTTATTTATTAGTATAAGTTTCACAGCTGATTTCAGTTCTTCTAAAACAAGAAAGTGTGATCTCATCAGAAAAGTTTACATAAAATTTCTGAAATTACAATATTAAAAGGAACAACAGACAGTGACAAAGGGATACTTTGTAATTTATTTTAAAAATAAGGGGTTTTTTTATATGTTAAATGCCCTAATTGAACTTTGGGAAGGAATGTGAATTCTGAAAGGGCTGTATTTTAATTAACAAATATGAGAGAGAATTAGCATCAGAAGTAAAGTAGGTCTAAATCTAGCAGATGGAAACACAGTACAGAGTGGAGCAAACTGGGTCATGTAGCACAGTAAATTAGATGAAATAGAGTAGTAAAGTATTGATATCTTATGATTGTAATCTATATTTGAGCAGTCATTGAATCTTGAGATGCAAAATAATTAAAAAATGGGATCAAACGGAACATGTGCAATTTTGGTAGATAAGGTCTTCAGATACTTAAATTAATATGGACACAAAATATTATGTGACATCTGTGAAGAAGACAGAACAATTCTCACCAGTGCTACCATCATGTCAGTTTGTAGAGTATCTACAATCACATTTAGAATTCCTGAATAACAAAGCTGTTCATTTTATTTTTGACTCAGAATGTAATTCTTTATTATTTCAGCTTTGATCTATCTCGTATACAGAACCTTATCATACGGAAACAGCATACGCCATAAATGAGATAAATCTTTCGCTGGGAAAACACTGGAGATCTTCCTGTAATGTTTTTTTAAGGAGACTAAATTAAATGATGCTCATGGGTAATTAGATCACTCTGTTTTTACAGATGAGTTCAAATATACCATTGAGTAGAAGGTATAGTTAAGAATACGAAAATAAGCAGATGCATGATAATTTGGTCATATGTTTCCAAGACAAAAATATTCTTTATTTGCAGAATATCTAAAATTGCATTAGAAGAACTTTTCGATTATTGTGGTTTAGGAATGCAGAATCTTTGGGTGATCCAAGAGGTCAGTAATGGTAGAAAATGCTGCCATATCTGTAGGGTTCTCCATGAAATCCAGTCCAGGTCATCAGTGGTTAGGAATGTGAATTTAAGTAAAAGGAAAATTAACTTTAACCTTCATTTCTTGAACTGTAACATAGAATATATTTCTTTAGGAGCTCTTACAAAACAAGTCAATAGTCTGCTGTTTTATTCACAGATAATTGATAGTCATGACCCACTTAACTTTTCCTCTGAACCCAGCAGCAACTACTCTTTTGACTTTTATGCAATACTATTTTGCTCTGGAGCAAGTAACATGGCCTGGTAAGAGGAGATGTGTAGAGAAAAATATTTGTTTTGGAGGATCAGCACTATACATATTTGAGGAGTTTTAGTGCAGTCTAGCTGCAGTCTGCTTCTGTGGACTGAATGATGATTAGCTGTCGGAGTGCATTAGGTACCCTCCTGGAGTGACTCTTCCAGTTCAATTTCATTCAACTGAACTAAAGCCAAGCGAAAAGCAATGACTGGAAAATTCCCTTCAAAAGTGCATTCTGGGTTTGGGGAAAAAAAAAAAAAGCTTATGGCAATCTATCCTTCAGGTCTCTATGGTATCATCTCACATTTCATCTCACAGTGAAAGGCTGAGAAGGAAAAACTGCAGTCTAATGGAGATATGCTAGAAGTCAAAATTTATCTGCTAACCTTTAACTGGAAAGGATAGGACTATCCAATTTCTGTCAAAATCTAATTGTAAAAACTGACAAACCTGAATAAAAGGAAGATTTTCAAATACATTTTGTGATATAAGCACCATATTTTCTAAACAAATTCACCTTTATAGAAATCTTGATAGACTGAACTTTTGCTGGGTGTAATGAGGAAATCATCTGAGTAGAGAGAAATAAATGAACACAAAATTTTTTCCACTTATAGACTGCTGAGTTTCCTCACAGAATCATAGAATGGTCATTGTTGGAAGGGACCTCTGGTCATCATCTTGTCTAACCCCTCTGCTCAAGCAGGAACGCTTAAATCCAATTGCCCAGGACAATGTCCGAACAAACTTTGAATATCTCCAAGGATGAAGACTCCACAGCCTCTCTGGGCAACCTGTGCTGGTGCTTGATTACCTTTGCAGTAGAAAAGTGTTTCCTGATGTTCAGGGAGAACCTCCTGTGTTTCAGTTTGTGCTTATCAATACTGGCTCTGTCACTGGACACCACTCAAAAGAGTCCCTCTCCTTCTTCTTTGTACCCCCCCTCCAGATACATATTGATTAGATACCTGAGATCCTCCTCTTCTCTGGGGTGAACAGTCCCATGTCTTTCATCCTTTTATATAGGAGAGATGCCTCAGATCCTTTGTCGTGTTCAGGGCCTTTCACTGCAATCTCTCCAATATGCCTGTGTCTCCCTTGTTAAAGTGAGCCCAGACCTAGACACAGTACTCCAGGTGTGAACTCCTTGGGTACATAGCTCGTTACTGACCTATCACCACTCTCTGGAACTGTCTGTCAGTCAGTTTTTGATCTACCTTACTGTCTACTCATCCAGCCCTGCTACAACTGCTTGTCTACGAGTATCTTATGGAAGACAGTATCAAGAGCCTTACGGAAGTCAAGGCAGACAATATCCACTGCTCTCCCCTTGGCTATTAAGCAAGTAACTTCATCACAAAAGGTTATCAACTTGGTCAAACATGATTTTCCCTTGGTGAATCTATGCTGACTAATCCTAATGATTTCCTTGTCTTTCATACACCTAGAAATTATTTCCAGCATTAGTTCCATCACCTTCCCAGGTACTGGGGTGGATTTTAGCAGCCTATTATTATTATTGACTTCATTGCTTTGCTTAGAATAAGAAAGTAGTGTGTTTATTGAACTTACCTTTTTTCTTTTCCTTTTTTTTTTTTTTTTTTTTTTGACCCTTGCATGATAGACAACAACCTAGTAATCAACTCTGGAGACTTTATATAATCAGAAAATGAAGTACAGGAATCCTTACATAACTGCTGGATTTTTGTTGAGGTGCACTTCTCAGGAATAGTAGCAAGTATTTCATAGGTAATGCTGAATAAATTAATTGCCTTAATATGTAGGCTTAGTGAACAGAATTCCACCTAAAAAAATGCACCAGAGTAAAGAAGCCATCATTTTGTCAACTGACTTAGCATATTGAGATAGCATTAAGTATTACCTTCTAAGGAAGCTTTTTATAGGGAGGCTAAATTTGGAATTAAAATTTTATCCTGGGATTAGTTTTAGGACTCAGTGTAGAGTGATATATGGGAAAAAAAAAACATTATTTGTATGTCAGACCTGTTTCCTCACTACTCTTCTAGATATCTATTAGTTTTTAAAAGAAGATATCCAAATTTTCTACCAATATACTAAACAAGTACATTGTTTAGTTTAAATAAAGTAAAAAATCACCAGGATGGTAAAGCTTAACTTTTCCTCTTTCTAAACTGGATAATATAAAAATAGCAGGGAGAAAACACTTCATATCATACAGCTCACCAATGTCCAATAACATACAGGATGTATTCTGAGTTTATTGAGTTAGGTGATAAAACTAAAGTAATTGCAACAGAGGGAATGATTTTTTTCATCTTCTTTGAATGTGATCAGCAGAATATCTGCCAGATATTGAAAGAATTGTTTTTAAAATAGCAGAAATAAAACACTGTCTAATCCTTAAGGAGCCGTAAAAAGAGTTCTGAATGCATCTGTAAATGTTCTGGACACAAAATACAAAGAGGATTCATTTTTTTCTATAGCATAATAAAAAAAGAGACAAAAACCAGAATGAAATGAGGAAGAAACAGGTGAGGAAATAAAATGAAGACATGCAAGATAATTTTCTTATCTCTGGGGAAAACAATGGAACCCCAAAGAATAACAGTATTATTGTGTGACAATAGTGCATTTTGATTCCATGAGTATTTTATATATGCATTTTCAAAACCATAATCTACTTCAAAATGCTCTTCTTTGGAAATCTGTGATTTTTAATACCTTTTAAAACATGTTGGTAAATGAGGGAAGGCTTACGGAGGGTTTTTTTACCTGATGGTTATATATTTGCTGCAAATTATTACTGTTAAAATTTTTCTAAACCAAGTGCTCTTTGGTATCTGGAGAGGTACCAGCTGACTGGAAGCTAGTGAATGTTGTCCCACTGTTCCAGAAGGGCAGCAGGGATGACCCCAGTAACTACAGGCTTGTCAGTCTAACTTCAGTGCCTTCAGATTATGGAGAAGGTTATTCTGGTAGTTACTGAAAAACACCTGAAAGACAATACAGTCTTTGGTCCCAGCCAGCATGGGTTTATAAAGGGAAGGTCCCCCCTGAAAAACTTAATTTCCTTCTATGTTAAGATCATCCAGGGATGGTCAATGTCATTTTTCTGGATTTCAGCAAAGCCTTTGATATTGTCTCTCACAGTACTCTCATAAACAAAATGTCCAGAATACAGCTAGGTAAACACATAGTACAATGGGTGCATCATTGGCTGATGGATCAGGCTCAAAGAGTCATATTGAATGCAGTTACATCAGGCTGGCACCCAGTCACTAGTGGGGTCCCACAAGGATCCATCCTGGGGCCAGTGCTCTTCAACATCTTCACGAGTGACCTGGATAATGATGGACCGAATGTTTATTGACAGTTTGCCAATGACAGAAAACTGGGGGGAACCGCTGACACTCTTGGGGGCAAAGAGGCCCTACAGAGGGATCTTCACAGATTGGAGAGCCGGACAACCACCATCAGCAGGAAATTTAACAAGTGCAAGTGTCAGGTCCTGCATTTGGGACACAGCAACCCAGGATACCCATACAGACTGAGGGCTGAGAGGCTGGAGAGCAGTCCTGAGGAGAGGGACCTGAGGATTCTGTTTGATGGCAAGAACATGAGCCAACAGTGTGCCCTGGCAGCCAAGAGGGTCAATTGTGTCCTGGGGTGTATCAAGCATGGCATTGTCAGCTGGTTGACGGAGGTGATTGTCCCACTCTGCTCTGCCCTGGTGCAGCCCCACCTCGAGTACTGTGTGCAGTTTTGGGTGCCGCAGTATAAAAANACAGCTTTCAAGAAGAATTTGGACAGTGCCCTCAGTCACACGATGTGAATGTTGGGAGTGTCCTGTGTAGGGACAGGAGTTGGACTCAATGATCCTTTTGGGTCCCTTCCAACTCAGGTAATCCTATGATTCTATGATTCTAACCAACTTTAAGGGAATAAAAACATTTCTGAGGGGGAAAGAGAATGAAGCCTAATAGAATACAGTTTGCATAAACTTTCGTATTTTTAGCATTTTCTTAATAATGTAGCAAATATATCTGTCAGTAATTCATTCCCTTTTTGTGGTGGTGAAAAGTTCTGATAAAATATATCAGAATATGAAATTAAATACAAGAATATGTGGAATTTTGAAACACTTGTCTAGCTAGCTTTATAAAAAGAAATCTTTGCTTATACATATCTAGAAAAAATAAATATTTTTTTAGGACTATCCACACAATTTGAGCTTAGTGCATGGAAGTAATGAGAGGAAATTTGCCTTATAGTATTTTCCAGGTTTTGAAGTGTCTTTGGATACTAAATAATAAAAATTGACATAGTGTACAAATATTTCTCCTATGGACTAAAAAACCTTATATTATATTTTTGTTGAACAAATCAAATCTCTTTTATATTACAACTGCACGAAGTTTTAAAGAAATAATGAAGACACTCCATAGCCCAAAATTACATTTGGTACTTAGAAATTATAATTAAGAATTGAAAAATTCCTAAATTTTACAGTTGATGATTTTATGAACATTTATCAGATATCAATTTTTTGAACATTAAGTAATCTTTGTTCTATATCTAAAGTTTATAGATAGAAAAGTGCCAAATTTATTTCGTATAACTTCACTCTAGTAATACTATGAATTTGACTTTGTGTTTCCTAGCAGATGATTGGCAGCTGAATAGATTCTGACTAACTCTGCTGCTTGTGGTTTTCTACTCTTTCATGTAAAGCAATTTCATCTTTCTTAATGCTTCCAGATTGATCATACTGTTATTAAGGATGGAGATGAGTCTGCCCTGAAAGGGTATATCAGAATCTTTTGTACATGGAGAATCTCAAGATTCTAATTCAAACACTGTAACTTGGTCATATTTTTTTCTCAAATGTGAATGTATTGATATAACATACAGAAAAATGAATTCCATGTTGCATTGCCTCATACAAATTCATGTGCTTGCAACATAGCACCAAAAGATAACCTGCAAAACTTTCTATGCCAAAGCGCTAGAAAAAGGTCTGTGAAAACAAATCTAAAAAAGAAACACTTCTGCAAACTCAGCGTCTGAGTCTAGCAAAAGACTAATAAGAAGTACTAAAAGGTCTCTGGGGTAGAGGCTATATTTTGCCCTCTGTCTACAGAAATAACAACATAGCTGATACTGATACTGTGATACAAATAAAAAAATTAACACCGGACCAGCTTTGCAAAAGCTATTCGATTTGTGGGATTTTTTTAAATGCTCAAATAAAATGAACACAGTGGTACTAAAAGCACACTGAAAGATTTGTCATGAATGAAAGGGAAAGCTGAATGTTGAATGCTTTTTGTTATGTATTTAATACTTTAAAAATCTCAAGGATAAACAGTCCTTCTTAACTACTTGTGTGGCTTCCCTGTATAAACAGTAAAAATAAAGGACAAATCTTGGGAAGGGATTGATTGGTCTCTGAATTGTTTTTCTCTCTTATTATTGGGAAGCTTGTCACCAAAAGTTTTCACAAGTAGAGCAGAGTCCATCACGTTGGTTAAACTACCCAAGAAACAGCAGATACTTAACTGATTGAAAATTAAAGTACTTACAATGATATTTTTTCTGATGCCTGTATTATCAGGCTTTTTTCATAGAAACATAGAATCATTAAGGTTAGAAAAAAACCTATAAGGATGTTCAGTCCAACAGTCAGCCCAGTTATTTAGTGCTTGTTACATTTGTGTTGTCTTACAGAACAAGTGGGAGTAAACAATGCTTTGTTCTCAGTGGACACTTAAAGTGCTTCGTATCTGTGTGTTTCAGAGTTCCCTATCAGAAGTATCACAGCATTAGCCCATTTCAAAACAAGCCAGGAAATTTACGGAAGTATCTTACCATATTAGATCGCCTCATTATATCACCTTATCACATTCTTGCTATGCAGGCAGTACAGCACGTGTCACAGTAGATAGGATTCTCTAACTCAGATAGGCATAGCTGTTCCTGAGGGTTGTTGACTTCCACTCTTGCCCTTTATGGTGTTATAACCACACAGAATAAATCCTGGTTTTCACAACTAGTTAGTTACAGAAACATACAAAACTTATTGTAACAAAAAGAAGCATTGCACCCCACAAATATATAAATTGAAGTTAAAACTACAGTTGGGTAAAAGTCATCCCCCAGTAGTTCTCCAAACAGACTAAGAATTTTGCTCACAAAGCCCAAGAATCTTGAGGGCTGTTAGGAATGAGAAGTCTTCACTTTGGGCCTACAGAGCTGCAGGGTCTGACATTAATGGAAAGCTGGTTATATTTTGTATTTGGCTTCTGGCTTTGACGTCAGAGCAATGGAAAAAGTCACATTGCATTTTTCCCACTATTTCATAACTTTTTTTTTTTTTCTTTTAAACAATGCTGCAATTCTTAACTTTCTGAAGCACAGAACCATCAAATTACTGTTTAAAATTTCTTCTTTGTTATGCATCTTCTATAAGAATTTGCATATAAAAAGTAATGAATAGTTTTTATTTTTGTAAATTCTACATTTTGGTTTATCTATGAAGAAGTGAAGGAGAAAATATTTATTTCAGTTAAATGATGGCCCAGTAGGAAACTCCTTTCTCTTCCCATCTCCCCTTCCATCTGATGAAAAGGGCAGGGTGCTGAAATACCACTCAGACATCTCTTGCCGATTGATGCTTTACTAACATTTTGATCAATATGTCTGCCTCTTTGTCCCAGGAGTCATAGAAGGTAGGAAATTGCTAATTGATGGCACATTTCAGAAGATCACAAGAAATTCTCTGCAGCAGGAAAACGAGTGCTTTGTGTTTCACTACTGCTGTGAGATTTGTTTTCTCAAACTAAACCACAAAAGATTTTTTTGTTTGTTTATTTCTGTTTGCAGATAGATTTTTTTTTCATGTGATTTTCCTTGCTTTCTATTTTTTGATATGAGAAAAGTTTGTTTCTCTGGTAGCTGTGCTGTGTGATAAGCTGTGCAATTTTCTGACATTGGTGCTCCATGGATATACGTTAATCCATATATTTTAATTTACAGGCATTTATTTCGAAATGCTGTTGATGTTTGTTATTGACACAACACATCTGTTTTAGTTATAAAGACTTAATGTTGAAAGTGCTCCAGCAGTGTGCATACTCATTGCAGTTATTTTCTTTCATCAAGTCTCAAGTTTTCCTTTAAGAATATTTTTTATACATACACTCTAAATAGACTAATATTTCATTGCTGCACTGTGTTCAACACAAACTTTGTTTTTTTAAAATTAAATTTTGGGGTAGATATTACTTAAAAATTAGATTATGTGATTATATAAAACAATTCACTATAATGAAGTATCAAATTATATCAAAACCCAATAAAATTCTTATTTTTCATTAATTTCAGATCATATTTCAGCAGACTTCAAATGACATTTCTGAGATTTCCTCTAAAATTAACCCTGAAAATGAAAATTGAAAAACAACCTGCACAGTCTTATCTGGTTTGATATGGAGATAAGGAGATTATCAGATTATTTTAATACTTCGTCTTTGAGTTTAAAAGATCTTTAGAGTGTCGAAGAAATCAATTCAGTTATTTCCCTAGTGCTTACCAATAGCTCTGTCTTAATAAATAAGAGTTACAGTTCAGTTCTGAACTATAAACACTGGGCCAAATCTGGATTTCTTTTACTGAGTGAGTAATGCAGGTGTTTCATTAGTTCCAGTTTAGCCCACCACCCAGTCAGGTCAGCAGGTCAGTAGTTAAACTGCAGCTCTAAACCCAGTTCTCACCCCTCTACCTCCCCCCAAGGAAAAGGAAAAGAAACTTGTGGGTTGGAAACTAAAATAAACCAGCTTTAATGAAACAATAACAATAAAAAGCAAAAATAAAAATATTACTAAGAAAATAATAAAGTATGTACAAGTACACTAAAGCAATTCAAACTTCTGCAATGACTACATGTCACCACTGATGCTGCAGGGTAGGCGTGGGAAAAATCCTGGACTGGACTCAGCAGCAGGTGGGAGCTGAAGCCAGGAACTGGATTCAGTAACACGAGGATCAGAATCATGGGCAGACAGATGGACAAGGTCTAGACTGAACTTCGACCATCAAAGAAGCAGGACTGACCCTCATGATCCCTGAGCTTTATACTGAGTATGACGTATATGGCCTGGAACACTTCATTGGTCATGCTTGGGTCACCTACCCTGTCTCCTCCTGCCTGTAGGTGCGACCTCCTTCACCAGCTCTAGGATGTAGCTTAAATAAGTATAAACAATGACAGCTCTACATACCCATGTCCAGTTACCCTGGTGAGAAACATCAGGCTTATCACTTCTAGAGGCAGATAATGTCTGAAGAACATGTTGCTAATTTTCAGAAACAGAAGTTACTTCGAATAGTTTTAGTAGAAATGTCAGAGAATGGACTCTACTTTAGCTCAAACACAACAGTGACCTTTACACAAAAATGTGTTTCCTAGCTACCTTTGTGCAGCGGATCAGAGCAGGGGATCTACTATGAAAATTTAACTTTCATTAATGTTGTGAATGGTGTCCTTGTCATGTGGTCTCTCTTCTAGATGGATGTCATGCTACATAAGCTTCAACTGAGTATTTTTGTCAAGCTACATTTTCTCTTAGACACAGCGGCTCTCCACAGCCACTCTCATCTTGTCTAGATATTTTCAATTACGCATATAGCATTTAATCTAATTTTTTACTCTAATGTTTTGTTCTACTGCCTGGAATTATAAATTCATAGTAAATCTTTCATTAACTAGAATATTTTTCCATGAATAGATAACCATGACTACATAAAAGTATACAATTTTGATATTTCTTTTTACATTACACTCACCTGACTATTTGAAGAAATTTAAATAGCAAAAGTTAAAAAAAGAATCAGTGTTGGGTATGTTAAATTATTGGTTAGAGGTTTTAAAAGATATTTTTGAAACTGTGCCCTGAAGAACCAAAAGAAAGTTGGTTCAAATTTCTTAGAGATTGATTGGTGACTGGAGGTATTTTAGTGACAGTCTTCATCTTCAAAGTCTAACACAGAAGGTATTCACTTGGAAAATCTTTTAATATTCAGGTCTCATTTCAAGCTAATACTAAACTTGGACTTGAATACTGAGTGTATGTGTGTGTAAAATTAAGTACTTAAATATGAGTCACAATGAAAATCCTGACATGCCTACACCTGTGCCTACACCTACATCTACGCCCACACCTATACATAGAACTAAGACAATTTTGCCCTAGAAAATTACATGACTGGTTCATTTTTCACTTTTCTGTTTAAAAATTTTGTTAAAGAGAAACTGATATAATGTTCCTTAAGGTAAAAAGTAATGTCAGTGTAGATATTAATTGATGCAAATTCCTTGGAATGCTGCGCCACTAATACTTCTTATTTTCCCTCAAAGCCAAATGAGAAAAGCATAGATTGTTTCTGACTGAAGAAAAAATTTGATCCATCCCAAGAGTATTTTACCATTTGTACTTGTTAGATGTCAGCTGTGCATTCTGGAAGATGAAGCAATCTCCTAGGTGTTAAGGTCACCACAGTATGGTTTTGCATACCCAGGTTTCAAAATTACTTGGAGATCATCATTGCTTTTAGTATTTTCACATTATGAAATGCACGAAAAGTTTTAGTGGATTTATTTACAGTGAAGTTCTGGATGGCTGTTTAAATTTGGACATAAATAACATCCTGTGTTACTCAGGTGTTTCAGCATGCTCTTCCTTGAGTTGTGTTTTACTCTTACACTCGAATGAAAATGGGTAGAATTCCTTTCACTGTCTGTTTCATTCCTTTCACGCTCATATAGACTTACTCTGTAATCACTGGGAAGAAAGAAATCCTTTGTGAGGATGATTCCTGCAAACTGTTTTAGACATTTATCTTCAGATGGCATGAATCACCCTTTGGAGATGCTTCTCTGCCTTTCTATAAAAGAAAAAAAGTAAAATGACATATTTAAATGCTAAATATATTTGTGAAGATGATCGGAGGGCTGGAGCACCTCTGCTATGAGGACAGGCCGAGGGAGCTGGGGTTGTTCAGCCTGGAGAAGAGAAGTCTCCAGGGAGACCTTATAGCAGCCTTCCAGTGCCTGAAGGGGGCCTACAGAAAAGCTGGAGAGGGACCTTTTACAAGGGTTTGTAGTGATAGGACAAGGGGAAGTGGCTTTAAATTGGAAGGAGAAAGATTTAGATTAGACCTTAGGAAGAAATTATTCAAGATGTGGGTGGTGAGGCAATGGCACAGGTTGCCCAGGGAAGTTGTGGATACCCCTTCCCTGGAAGTATTCAAAGCCAGGTTGGATGTGGCTTCAAGCAGCCTGGTCTGGTTGGAGGTGTCCCTGCCATGGCAGGGGGGTTGGAACTGAATGGGCTTTAGGATCCCTTCCAACTCAAATCATTCTAAGATTCTATAATTCTGTGAAAGAGGCTGGAATAACACTCGGTATCTAAAATCTGTATGCAATCTTGTTCTCATCTTTAGATGGAAAGATTACTTAGGACACCACATCAGCAATGGGAGACAAAAGGAACTCACAGGCAATATTCTGAAAAAAAAAAAAAAAAAGTTAAAAAGATTCATGCCTATTAATAACTGGGTATTTTAGAGTTCCAATGATGATTAAAACATATAACTTTTGCCAATTTCATCAGGTGAAAGGATGAAGATGGCACATTTTTCTTAAGATCTGACCATAAAACTTTTGTTTCCAAAAATATTATATTTAGTCACAAATTATATCACAGATACTTATAGCAATACTCTATGCTTCCTTTTGATTTCTATTTTCTGAATTTGTCATAAAAGTTTTATACCAGTCTTGAAAATTTACAGTCAAAAGTTATTTCTTGAGACATATCAAAAAATAGGAAAACCTGTAGTTTCATGACCCGGATCTCTTCATTGCTGTATCTATATACCTTTGAGCAATTTTTTTTTTTTTTTGTGCAAATGGTTTTTGGGACAAGTTTTCCTGTAAATGCATGTTTGGGTTTTTATCTTATACTGAGAATTAGAAGGTACTTGAAATAAGAATTATTTATGTCTTGATAGTTCCCTATGTACTTGAGAATACCAAATTATACAAGTACACCTTTAAAGTACATAATTAAATCCAGTTATGTTGTTATATTGAATATATATTTATCATATTTAAAAATGACATTTTGCAAAAATCTCAAGTTCACTAACCCACACAGTTTTGCCAAGTGATCATTAATCACATTTGCTGTGGAAACACAACTGAGAGCCTTGTCACAAAACTGAGCTGTGAGATAAACAAATGAGCTGGAATCACATTGTCACCTTCAGTGGCAAATTAAGACACAAATCCATGATATTTATAAATAAAGAATAAATAATTATTTAATTTAAACTAATTCCTGGACACTGAGGGAGTGTTTACCAAGGAGACAAATATGAAAGGCGCATGGAAGAGACAGAAACATAAGTTATATTCTGAAAGCATTAGTGGTGTGAATTATATAGGTAGCTATATAAACAGACAGAATGAATGTTATTGAGATCCTAATGCATTAAGAATAGTCTCCATCAACTGGAAACGTCTTGTTTTCCCACTGAATCTACAAGGAACCTAGGGCAAATGCAAACACAATGACTTTCCTTTCAGACAACTAAAGTTATCTAACGTAACTCCCATCAAACTGACGTACAAGGTTTTCTGGAGATGAAAGAAATGAATAAATGTGTTCATGCTTCACTCAGTTACATAAATAATTACTTTCCCTTCCCACTTCAACCTTCTCTTCAGTTCACTATTCCTGCTTAGTTTTTAAAACTCCTAGAATGTCTCAAACTAAATGCTGATTAATGACTATGCAACGTGTGCGTTCTTTTTTTTTCTTTACATCCACCCTTGAAATGGAACAACACAGATTTGCTCAACAAGCTCTTGTCTCTAATCTTTAACCAGACAAAAAATAAGATAGCTTGGCACAGCGTCATGAAAATCCCATGTCCAGATTCAAACAAAAGCACTGTGAGACAGGATATAAAGGTTGCTAGATAAATTGCTTGATTCCTTAACATTTTTCATTCTTATTACAGTCTTCATAACAGGTCTTTTTAACAAGGCTTCTTTTTGAATATAGTACTCTAGTTATTAAAGTTACAAGGAGAAATGAAGGTTGTGGTATCCTCTTTTCTTATTGCAATCATTTTTTGCCAGGAGAACAGATTACTTCAGTACCATTTGTCAATCTAGCCATAATCTTAGCCCTAGGATAAAATTCAGAGTTCCTAAAGTAGAGAAAAAGGGACAGAAGAATCTGAAGCTTTCTGAAAACAGTACATTTCTCTCCTCAGAATCTACTTCTTTTTCTTTCCAGTTATCTCACTCCTGTTTGCAATGAGAGCAATTACGTAATTTTAGCACTGTAGTTGCACTCTGACAATTATCTGGAATGAAAAGAACTTATTTATCTTTTAATTATTCTCCTTTTATTATTCCTCTTTTTATTGTTCTTTGGACAGGACATAATCATCAGAAACTAACGACATGTACGGCAGATGTAGCTTTCTTCTCTTTCTCACCTCCCCAGTTCATTTGGCTAATTTACTCATTCTTTTTAATCTTATAATTTTACTTCTGCTTATAAGGATGTCTTAAATGAATAAGGAGAGATCACTGCTAAGACAGTTCAAGGTTCATTTCTCTCTCTTCTTTTCCTCCTTGTTCTACAAATTTATCTGGTGAAAGCACCAGCAAAACACGTATTTTATGTAGACTGAATTTATGGACTCGAAAAGCATTAGAGATGTATCTTGCCTACTGACAGAGTACACGCTACCAATTTTTATCTGAAAAGTTACACAGTTTGCTTATTTGTATCAAAAATTAATAAACTTTCTTAGCAGATATGAGGGGAGGATGAAAGGAAAAAAGAAAGAAAGAAACACAAGTATTATATATTATGTGGGTTTGATTTAATTCCAGATTTTAGAAAACAAGATTTTTCTGAACTTCTGTGTGCTAGGTCTGGCTGGGACAGAGTTAATTTTCTTCTCAGCAGCCCTTATGGTGTGTTTTACATTTGTGACTAAAACAGTGTTAATAACACAGTAACGTTTTCACTTTTGCTGAGTAGTGCCTGAACAGTTCCAGAGTCACCTCTGTTTCTCATGCTGTCCTCCAGTGAGTAGGCAGTGTGGTGGGAAAGAAGCTGGGAGGGAACACCATTGGGACATCTGCCCCCAGTGACAAAAAGGATATCTTACATTGCACGGCACTGTGCTCAGCATTAAAAGCTGGAGGTAGTTTTTCGAAGGCAGCAGTGGCTATGAGATCAGCTGGGCATCAGTCTGTTGGTGGTAGGTGCCAAGTAATTTGCCAAGTAATTTTCATCATTTATTGACTTTTTCCTTTCTTTCACTTACTAAATTGTCTTTATCTCAATCCATTATTTTTTCTCACTTTAGCTCTTCTGATTCTTTACTCCATTCTGCTGGGGACAGAGATACTGGTCAGGGTCAGTGCACCCTATCCAGTTATAGTCAATGAAGATCAACAGTGTAGGATGGGATTTAGCTACCTAAATCACACAGTATCACAGTATCATAAGGTTGGAAGAGACCTTTGAGATCATCGAGTCCAACCTATTACCCAACGCCTACACCTGCTACCTACACCTACTCCTACTTGTCAGTTACACCATGTCACTAAGTGCCTCATCCAAATTATCTTTGAACACCTCCAGGGATGGTGACTCCACCACCTCCCTAGGCAGAGCATTCCAGTGAACAATTACCCTCTCAGTGAAGAACT